>JASAUF010000510.1:0-285252 GCA_030180095.1 Magnolia changhungtana
GAGCCCACGTTGATGCATGTATTGTGTATCCAAGCTATCCATCCATATTTCTGCTCCTTTGAAGGAATTAACAAAAAAAAAAAAAAAAAAAGAAAAAAGAGCACGTCCAAATCTCAAGTGGACCACAGTGCTGGTTGAATTCCCTCCATTAAACATTTCCTAGGGCTCAATGTAATACCCACCGTGAGTTTATTTGCCATCAAACCTGTTAATCAGGACACAACGATCTGGATGAAGGGAAAAACAAATACCAGCTTCATCAAAAACTTTTGTAGCCTATAAAAAATTTTTAGCAGTTGAGATTCAACTACTGTTCCTCCAATATGGTTCACCAGAGATTTGGATAGCCTACGTACCATGTCACTAGCGAGTGGCTACTGATCGCTGCTATATATGGCCTATCCTGATGTACTTATTTAATCCACACTGTCCATACATTTTACTAAGATAATTTTAGGGCATGAGCCCAGAAATGAAGGAGATTCATTCTCAGGTGCACCACTCTAGAGGAAACAGTGGTGATTAAATGGCCACCATTAAAAACTTCTTATGTGTTATAAAAGTTTTGGATCAAGCTGGTTTCAGTTTTTATCCTTCATCCTGGACTGTATTCTTATCAACAGTGGATGACAAATGAACATCATGATGAGCATTATGGTGGGCATTCAATTAACATCCTTTCTTATGGTATGGTCCACCTGAGATTTCGATCCTCTTAATTTTTGGGTTCATGACCTAGAAGAATCTGGAAAATGGATGGATGGCCTGGATATACAATACATACATTGAGGTGGACCAACAGTCATGGCCGCACCCAATCTGGGGAAACCTCATCCTAACTATGCAATCAGCTTCTGAAGATTATTTTTTTTCCCATTTTTTGTGATTTTTTATATTAATATTAATTACTAATTTTACTTTTAGATATCTATTTAATTCTTTTTAAGAAACTTTATTAATTGGTGGATATTTTAATTATTTTAGAAAAAATCATAAGGGAAGTGGGAAAAAACTAACATAAGGTACCTTGATAATAACTTAGGGCAGTACAGGAGCCAAGCTAGCTTAAAAAGGTCGCTCGGCTCAGCTCGATCTACCTCAGCTTGGCTCAACTCGAACGACGACTCAAGGCGAGCCAAGCTTCATATGACCCAACTCGTTTTAAAAACAAGCCAAGTTCGATCATAATGGATCTTGACTCAACTCAACTCGAACTCAGCTCAACTTGAATTTTGAGTTCGAGCTCGACTCGAATGTATATTATATATATTATATTTAAAAATAAAAAAAATTAAAACTTAAACCCTAGCCTATTTGTTTGTCTATTTCTTACCATTTTCCCTTCCTTACGTACCTAACTGCGCACGCCTGAGTTCCGCTCTCTCCCTCTCTTGTGCCCAAGCTCCACAGTTCCCCCATCTCTCTCTCTCTCTCTCTCTCTCTCTCTCTCTCTCTCTCTCTCTCTCTCTCTCTCTCTCTCATCTCTCTCTCTCTCCCTAAACACTTAGTCTCAACGGCCATCTACGCCTACACTCGGCCACTTGTTTGAGATCTCTCTCTCTCACCCGGCAATAAGGTACCTATATAATTTATCGAATATTGTGTGTATAATTAATTAATTAATTAATTGAATATTTGATTTAGGAGTTGGGTCGAGTGTGGGTTAGGTTAGTTAGGTCGGGTAGCTAGGTTGAATCAGGTTCGATTGGATCGAGTTCTTTGGGTTGAGTCGAGTCTTCGGTTGAGTACTTGGGTTGGAGTCGAGGTTGAGGCGGGCTCGACTCGACTCGATGTAAGCTCGCCTCGACTCAATCCACTAGCTCGCATCGAGTCTCGACTTGAAAGGTTTAGCAAATAATCCAAGCTCCATTTGGTAAGCTTGAGGCTGAGCCTCGAGGAGAGCAAGGACAAGTCAAGCCAAGCTTGGCCCACCTCGACTCGACTCGGCTTGATATACAACCCTACAATAACTTCATTAAGGAAGTACCTTAACAAAAATTTAAGTTATAAAGGTATCAGGATGTAAATGCCACCTTAATAAGGTACCATTTTGTAAAATTCATTTGATAGAATTTAAATATTTGCATGACAAAAAGAGTGATAATTGAACATCAGCAGTTGAAATGATCATGGGGTAGAAGTTTTAGATCAGGCTAATACTTTTGTATTTTTAGTTCCTCCCAGTAAAAGGGATGGACAGGGACGTCATGGCATTTTCCTTATCCCCCGTTGCTCTCGAGATTCGAAAATAGGACCTTCCGCTCTGATACTATGTCAAACAACCATTTACTCTAAAAGCTTAAGCTGTCACAGTGTGGCATATCAATGTATATCAAGGGACTTTATCACTCCAACACGTTCAAAGGAGGTGGCATCAAGTGTCCCACTTCCCATCTCTATCTTATAAATACCATCGGGCCATTTTTCTTTAAATGGAACACTTTCGCACGCAACTTGACTTTGACAGTGGCCATTAAATGTGGGCCAACATGCTTTAATTTTGAATTGCTCTTGGAATTCCTAACACAACAATCTCACCGGATTAAGTAAGCCATGACCATCAGCAGGTCAAGCTTGTGACACCATTTATTCATGCAAAATGATTTATGCACTTATTTTATTTTTTTTCTTTTCTTTTTTGACTATTGATTGCCCTCATTTCTCTATTTCTTATTGAGTACATAAATTATACTTAGCAAACAATACAAGCTGCAGGATAAGATGACAAAGTGTCACGATTACCTTATCTCACGTGGGAATGAATTCTAAGATGGGTGGGCAATTAATTTAGATGATTTACTAGTAACTAACAACTTTGAAAGATACACATCATAGTGTCCCTAGATACAAACCAATGGTTTGTATTACATCCCCATTGGTTCTATGAGACCCACTTTGAATTGTAGATCTTGGTTGGTTTTTTGTCACAGGCCCAGAATTCAGGACAATCTGGTGGACATGAGTGGATGTTATAACATTGGGGCGTGGATTAAGTACTACCCGCCTGTTCAAAGCTCGGGACAGGCGGAAGCTCCAAGTGGCCATTGAGGGGCCATTGTTATGTATGGATTTTAATTATCCATACTGTCCATCCATTTTCTCCTATCATTTTAAATTATTATCCCAAAAATAAGATAGATCCAAGGCTTAAGTGGACCACACTACAGGAAGTAGCAATGCTAAAGACGCCCAACATTGAAACCTTCTTAGGGCCTATCATGTTGTTTATTTTCCATCCAACCCGTTGATATTGTCATATACACATACACCTGTATGATTTGAAAAAACAAATATCATCTTGATCTAGAACTTCCGTGGTCCCTAAGAATTTTTCAATGGTAGAAATTTAATCTCCACTGTGTGATCCACTTGAGGCTTGAATTTTCCTTATTTTTGGGTTAATAAACTAAAATAATTTGCAAAAATGGATGGACAGTGTGGATGAAATCCATTCATCATGGCGGTCCCTCCCACCCCAGCCTGTCCTAAGCTTGAAATATGCAGGTAGCACCTAATTTGTGCTCATAACATTGTAGCCTCTTAAAGCTTTAAGATTCACTAAAATACAGAAGCCACCATCTGACTAATCACCGTTTTGTAGGTGCCTTGCCTTACAAGTTCATCAGAGTAGTCACCATTTAACGGATGCCTTGCCCCACAGGTTAGGTCTAGCCAAATATAAATGAAAATGAAAGACTGATAGAATAAATTGATGGTCTCCAAATTCCTATGCAGGTATACATATTTCATTATTAGATAGGCTTGATTCTTTGACACAAGTCATTTGCACAGTCAGGATTGCCTTATCAACGACTCAATCTCACCAAGATTGCTAACGTGCATGCTATCATAGTTGTTTCATTAGGGACAAGTTAAAGGTACCTGACATCTATCCATCTTATAGTGGCCCTCACTAATCTTTTGACTCTTCAAATTGTTATTTTATTCCTTTGTGAATAAAAAATGGTCATGCTATTGCAAAAGTTATTTAGATAGGGAATATGAAAAGGTATTTAACATCCATTCATCACATTATGGGCCACACTTTATTCTTGTGGTACTAAGGCTGAAAGTCGAGTGGGTTGGGTCGGGTTGGTGCTCAACCCTAGCCCAACCCAAGTTTCCTATACCTCAACCCTAACCCAACCTCGGGTTGGATATTCTCAACCCAAGTCCAACCTAAGCGGGCTCGGTTGGGTTGGGCGGGTTGGTCGGGCGAATACATACTAATATTTTCGTTATTACATTAGTCTACTATATTTCAATACACTTATTATTTTTTGTACATATGATTTTATTAACTATATATGTAGTTATTCATGGCAAAGAACTTTATTTTTTCTAAACAAAAGCTAAAATATAGAGTTCCTTTAAAAGTCCTGTATTATATAGTACACAATCTATTTGAGAGAGAAATATGGTATATCTTGTTAGGTTGAGTCATTGGAAATGGCAACCAGACCTGACGACACTAAAATTTCCTATGCCTTCAACAAAGATGATCCGAATTCAATTATCATTTATAACTTATATATTGATCGGGTTCGATTTGGGTCTGGCAACCTGAGACCTCAACCCAAGCCCAACCCAACCTTTATCGGGTTGGTGTTTATATAGCCCAAGCTCAAGACCAAATTTGGTACATCCTACCCGAGCCCAACCCAATGTCGGGTCAGTCACGGGTTGGTTGGGTTGAACTCGCCTGACTTTCAGCCCTAGTGGGTGTTTTGTGTTCATTTTGCCTGTCCTAAGGCTGCATAAAGGAAGATTGTTTCAAGTTGGTAGCCACATCAAAATTTCACAATCCTTAGAATCTCATTGGCTCTTCAAATCATTACCTCCTCTTGGGAAGAAAAAGATAACACCAGCCACAATCGGCGAAATGTACAAAGCAACAGACCACTATACAAAAAGATTGCACTAATCACAATAGGTGAAATTTACTAAAGCAGTGGGCTACATGGTGTAGTGTTGGATTGAGCATGCATGCAAGAGCATATATGATGCAGGGTTAAAAGAGATTGATCAATGATTAACATTCAACTTGTGGGGTGATGAGACCATGTGTCAGAATTTTTAATCCACACTTAACATCATCTGCATGCATGCTGAGTGGAAGTTGAGCTCCCATGAACGAAGGGAACTAGGCTAAATTTTATTATTTCAATGTATTTAGGTTGTATGTGCATCTAGGATCATGTATCAAGCTCGATTATTATATGTAGCATACGTTTGTAACCATGTCTCGTGTAGAATATTATACCTATTGTCCTCGATGGGCCATAACTCAAAAATTAAACTCATCTATATAACAATCCTAACCATCTGATTTGTGCCTTCAAATAGACCGTTGAAAGGAATCATTTTGTTTGCAACTTCAGATTGTCTAATCAATATGATGACCCTTTTGATGTTGCTTTTGGTTAGATTATTGACATTGTCCACAACAGTCCACCAATCCATTAGTTAATCGATTTAGGTTTTAGTTATGGTCCATCCAAAAAGCAGCTAAGTAATTGGATATGGTTTGGATCATGTGCATCACCTAGACTATAGAAAGTATTGAATTTTCATGTGTTGTTCATTCACTATCAATTACATTAGTTGAAATTAAGCTCACTGTTTTATTTTAAGTATGTAAGGACAACTTTATTTGAGATGCCTGAAAACTGGGCATTCTAAAGCATGACTGCTGTGAAGGACCCTCTCCACCTTTTTAAGTATCAAAATACAACTTCTAAAATGGGGCATTATTTGACATTAACAATGTACAAATGTTAGAAAATACAAAGTGCATTTATTTAACGAAGAAATGGAAAAGCTATTTGCACTTTCCTAACTTGTAATTATGACATTGCTACAAAAAGAAAAAAGAAAAAAGAAAAAAAAAAAAGCTTCTTGTTGGATAATTGCATCTCAAGTGGCCTCACTTCCCATTATGGCCCTGTCTCATCTTGATCAAAGACTAGAAGCTCATGTTTACTTGTTGACTGCATTCTGAAAAAGCGATCGATTTCAATGAATATGATTAGAGTGGTGATTAAACATGCTTTGATATTTAATTGCTCTATTTTTTTTTATTTTTTTTTACCATCATTGAGAATTGAAGCAATTTTCGTGAAAATAAAAATTAGACTATTGTTTGTCTGCTTACACAAAGTTCATGTTATGGTCTACAAATTGGACCGAGTGGGCTGCAAATGATCCATCAAAACAATGTTTCATTGGGTTGGAGAAGAAAAACCCTTTGTTGATAACAGAATCAGGTGGAATGTACTTGTCAGCAGGTTCTATAATGAACTCCTCCAATCAATTTTATAGTAAAAATATTAAGTGTGAAAGTATGAAGAGTTGGTGAAACTATAAGCGTTGCTTAGTTAAAAGCCTCATTAGGTAGAATTTAACGAAGTGTGCCCCCCCCCCCAGTGAAACTTGGTGATTGAATTTAGGCAGAAAGCACCTTTGCTAGTGCATTAATTTTTATATCTTATTATGTAGTCAGTTGAGCCCTTGTAAGCTGAAGACTAAAGACACAAGAGGACGTAAGCATTAAGATGTAAAGAATAGGTAAATAAGGTGTCTTGGTGACCCTAACCCTTGACTCAAAACAACTCCTTAAACCTCTAAATGATCCTTAACCTTATAGAAAAACCTTGTTGATCATTCTTTAACCTTAAGAGCCTAATTAGAACATAATAAGAAATTAAGTTTGGAAAATCAATGGATTGCTCGGATTCGAATTATCGAGATTTACAATTGTCATCTGCAATATTTCTGAAATAAGGTCCATTATCATTAACACTAGTATCCTGTAAAGAATCAATCCTCTAACTTATCTTGCCATTGAGAATACTTTTGCTATTGTGCTAAGTGTTTAGTTTTGTTATTAATTAAAAATATAAAATTTTAATCTTAATTAGCCTGGTTTTGTATGTCTCAAAAATTCAAGGTCGTTACAAGGCTTGCCATTTTAGACGCAATTAAAAAGTTAGTCTAGCTAGCTTTAGTCTAGGTCCACCATCATAAACCTAATTAAATTGGATTAATCCAATCTTGTCAATTTTAATAGTAATATTATAAATTTTAAATATGCAATGATATGGCACATGCCATGCATATAGAATAAGGAGGAGATAGAGAAAGAAAAGGAAGAGAAATTTAGATGAGAGAAGAAAGAAGAGAGGTGAAGAGAAAAGTAAGGGCTACGTCTAGGTGCATGATACACACAAAGAGAAGAAAGAAGGGAAGGTGGTGACCCAACTTCATTATTCTCTTTATTGTGACTCACTTGAGTTCCAAATCTGCTTAGCATTTCAGTTGACGTCTCAATATTAATCAACATAATAGATGTATAAAGTTGATGTCACACAATTATATTATTGTGGGCTACACGGCCTCTATTGCATAGTTTTCCTAATTAAACATTTGATAAGGGCTATGCATAGCGAAGTGAAAGGTTGATTTGGATTTCTTGTGAAAGAAAATGGATTAGGACTTAGGCGAATCTATATCTCACACATTTTTATATAGCACATGTGAGAAAGACTCGTTGACTCATCATCAACAGGAGTCTGACTCCTCTGTTTGTCTTGAATAGGAATTTCTTATTGCCTGCATTGTGATTGGGCCACATCATCACTAATGACATGGCCAACTCACAATTACAATGTAGGAAACTCTTGTTTGTGGCAGACAGGGAATCCAGATTCCTATAGGAGACACCGCAATGAAAATCACTTCACTCAAAAAGCATGTTGCGCTTCTCAACAGGTGAGTAACACATGGAGAGAAGAAATGGATGGTCAAAAGATATTGACCAGCTGTCCACGCTCATCTTGTATATGTGTGTTACACACCCAACGCGAACCTGATTTTTCTCCATATACAAGCATTCTTCTTAAAAAGACCACTTTCGTTTGGCACGATGCATTCACATGGCAAGAGAAACAAGAACTATCGAAAGGGTAGAAAAAGATGGAGCTGACGGAAAGTTTTTGCAAGAACTTCGTGTGCCAGGGAGTTAGGTAGGGATCACCGTGATGTTTGTGGTAAATCCGTCGTGTTCATCCATTTTTCCAAATCATGTTATGATATGGACCTAAAAAAATACAAATCCAAAACTCAAATGAGCTGCATGACCAGAAAATGATGGTAGGTAAATTCCTACCGTTTGAAACCTCCCCAGGGTCACTCTAATGTTTATATATATGCCACCCATGCCGTTCATTAGGTTATTCCTACTTGGATGAACTAAAAACACAAACAATTAAAATTGTCCAAAACTTGTAGCCTCATAGACGCCCAATCCTCCGTCATGCGGTGCAGATGAATTTTGGATTTCCATCAATTTTTGGATCATGTCCTAAAAAACAGATGGACTCTCGCTTAGCCTCACCTAGTTTCACATGGCAGTAAGCTCCTGGGAGATGCTTTGGCTGGGAATCAACATGGGAATAAGGCACTGCACGGATTGCCTGCAAAAGCTTTGAAATACCTGAGATGAGAAGCTAGGTGTAGCACACTGTGATGTTTGTGAGAAATCCATCTCATCTATTCATTTTTCTAGATCAATTTTGGACATTGGCTAAAAAATCAAGGTAGATCCAAAACTCACGTGGGTTGTTAGATAGGTAACAGTGAGGATTGAATGTTCACTGTTGAAGCATTAGTTGGGCTAAAGGTTTTGGATATGGCCAGTGTTTTGTGTTTTCATTTCATCCCGTAGATCTCCTTGCGAAGGTTGCGGATTGCGTACTAGTGACTCAGTATACTAAGTGTACCAGGTAAACTCTATGGGGGCCATCATGATTTTCGTATTTTATCCACTCTATCAACCCATATTAGTAGATAATTTTAAGTCTTGAACCCAAAAATGAACCATATCCAAAGCTAAAGTGGACAACACTATATGAAACAGTGAGAAATGAACTTCTACTATTGAATAATTCTTAGGCACCACAAAATTTTTGAATCAGGCTAATATTTATGTTTTTCCTTCATCTATATTTTTGTGATCTTATGAATAGGTTGGATGGCAAATAAACATCAATGTAGGCCTTATAAAAGTTTCAAAAGTGGAAATCATTATTCCCAATGTTTCATGTGTTATGATCCACTTGAGTTTTGGTCTTTTGGATATGCTTCAATTTTGGGCTCTAACTCCTAAAATGATCAGTAAAAATAGATGGACGGTATGGATAAAACACATACATTCAGAATGGGCCCAACAGAATTTACTCAGTACGATAAAATCTTACTTGGTAAGTAGGCAATCCGTGTACCCATAGGTGGTGAAATGCCACTAGCGTGAGTGTGTGGGGGTGTGTGTGTGCGTATGTCAAAAAAAAAAGAAAAAAAAGTAGGCAATCCCATTTACTTTATCAAAGGTATGGGAGCTACATAAACATCACAGCGGAGGCTAAGGAGATTTCCATTGTAGTCATGTCTCTAACCACTTTTTTCCATGGCCAAGCCCTCTTTAGTATTGGACCTACTTAATTCTTGGGTAAGTCTTAAAATAATATGAAAAGACAAGTGGATTCTCCAAGTATCACGTGGAGCCTTACCTAACTTCTTGTGAGGAAGTTCATGCCAAAGGCCTTCAGGGGATATTATGCCGTTGAAGGAGATTGAATTTACACACAAGGGTCCAACAGGATGAAATAAAGCTGCAGAGGAAGTAGACGCGGATTGCCCACTTGTTCCTTTGAGGCTAATATGATGAAATAAAGGTGCGGAGAAAGTAGACGCGGTTTCCCACTTGTGCCTTTAAAGCTGCATACGTTTTTGGCTGACACGTTAAAATGGCCCCACAGAGCCGCTGCCAGGTCCATGTCCGTCCCTGCAGGAGTAAGCGTGGATGCGGATTACGTGTTGTGCAACACACCAACGTGCTCGATGTTGTGTTGACGTTACTAATTAATTTCTGTAGGCTCCACCGTGATATATGTTATCTATGCTGTCTATCCATTCTAGATAGCATTTTAGGGGGATGTGTAAAAAAAATGAGGTAGATCCGTAGAGCACACCATAAAAAGAGTTAGGAAACTCTACCGTTGAAACTTTATTGAGCCCACAATGACATTTATTTGCTATCCAACCTGTTCATGAAGCCACACAGACCTGAAAGAAAGAAAAACACTGATACACGATTGATTCAAAACTCCATGTCCCCTCAGAAGTTTTTAATGGCAGACGTTCAAACTACCCTGCTTTCTGTATTGTGGTCCACTTGAGCTTTTGACCTGCCTTATTTTTGGAACCATATCTTAAAATGGTCTTGTAAAATGGATGGACGGTCTGGATATAGCACATACATCATGGTGAGACCCAAAGAACTAGGTCACCAGCTGCACACCAGGCAATCCTTCTCGGGTACTTGTTATCATAAATCTTGACTGGGCCACCTACATCCACACGGTCCATCCATTTTAACAGCTCATTTTAAGAGTTAAACCCAAAAATTAATTTGATAATAATCTTAGGTGAACGACAACACAAACCCAGGGGTGATTGAATATCCACCATTAAAAACTTTTTTGTGGCTACTGTAATTTTTATTTGCCATCCAATCTATTGATAGCGTCACAAAGAACTGGAAGAGGAGATCACACAAACATCAGCTTGATCTAACACTTTTATGGCCCACAAGAAGTTTTTGATGGTCAATCACCACTATTTTCTTTGGTGTGTTCCGGCTGGATCTGCTGCAAATTTTTTCCTCATGCCCTAACATAATGTGTAAAAACATATGGACAGGATGAATGTAAGGTACATACATCAAGGTGGCCCCTGATACCCCGGAACCTTACAAGCATAATTTTCGGCTCAATACAAAAAGCCGATAGGCCAAAGTAAAAGGAAATAATTATTTTACTCCGTTAATTTGCATTTCTCTTTGCTAAGAGTCACTAGAGTTTTGGATCATGCTCAAAGTGTCGGAGGTGCCGCATCACGTGGAAGAAGGTGTGTTGGCAAGCATTCCGATATATATATATATATATATATATATATATATATATATATATATATATATATATATATAGAGAAAGAGAGAGAGAGAGAGAGAGAGGAAAAGGTACTATGAGCTCGAGCGTACGCCCGCTCCTGTGAGGTCGAGACGTGGTGCGTCAAGAGCCGTCCGAGCAAGCAGATAAATGTGCGGTGAATATCCTACTTATCAGGGCCGTGGATGTACACGACCTTCTCCTTCCCTCGCGAAAAAACCGATTTCCCGCCCCAAATCCTTGTCTCATCCCCTCCATCTCCCTGCTGCTCTTAAGTGCCCTTCTTTCTCCCTCTTAAAAAAACCCTTTTCCAACCCCATCTCCCTGCTGCTCTCTCCCTATCTCAGCCCCTCCATCTCTCTCCCCCTCTCTCAAGTGGCAACGACAACTCTCTCTCCGTTCCAGCATCTCTCTCCATCTCAAGCGGCGACGCAAGCAGCGGACCACAATCGCACGCCCTCTCCTTTAGGTTTCTCTCTCTCTCTCTCTCTCTCTCTCTCTCTCTCTCTCTCTCTCTCTCTTTCTCTCTCTCTCAATCTTTTGAAATTTTTTTCCATTTGATGTTGATTGGAACCCTCTTCGATTTCGATTATTGTTTAATCAAAGGGGGTTATATAAAATTCTTATTGATTTCAATTATTCAGAAAATTTCATCAACTTTTTTAAGAAAAAATTAAAGAAATCCGGCAATGATCAGAAAAAAAAAAAAAAGTGATGGACAACAATGATAAAAAATTCAGCAATGATCAGAAAATGGTGGAAGACTTGAAAACTCCATTTTCCCAACTTAAGGGGGTTGCCTCCAGCTTATGTTGCTTTTAAGTTGGACCTGGAAGAAATGTAACTGCAATTTGAGGGTCACTTCCTTGTTGTGAATGCTAGGAAGTTAGTATTTTGTGTCATTTACTAATTCAGTTTATTTCCACCGTGCAACCAAACACAGCCTTACTGATCCAACATTTTCTAATCAGCATTTTTTTTTTCTTGCCTTGTCCTGTAATGTGTATAGTTTCTGTCAAGAGCACAGGATTTATTAGAATGGCTGCCTAGATTCTGCAATCTTAAGCATTTGAAGCTGACTTCCTTTCCTAATGAAAATCATTTCCAAGCAATAATCTGCTTGGTCAAGAGCTGTCCCAATCTAGAATATCTCCTTGTGGATGTGAACAGGGCTGAGGTAATCAACAGCCACTTAAATCTTCTAGTTAATCCATTTTCAATGCTTCAATATATGGATAAGTGAAATGAAATTGCTACTTGTAGTGAGGTCAAAGGCGACCTATGTGGGAAAAGGTACTATACGCTTGACCTTACGGAAGCATTCTGTAAGGTCGAGCGTTGTCAGATCTGGTTGGCCTGATTTAATGCCTATCAGATTTTGGGTTGCACTGAAACTCATGCAGTTCGATCAGATTGTGGACCTACATGCGAGCACTACTCATGCCTACAATGTTCACATGACTAACTAGGCAGTGATAATTAACATCACTAAAATTCATCTATGTTTCATCCTTTATTTATAGCAGTTATATCTATTCATGAAAGGTGACACACTTGTATTGTACATGATGTGTCCTGATGACACTAGAGCACTACTTGATTAATGCTTTTAAGCAATTTTGGCTATGGACCCACCTTCTCTCTGTAGGTGATTTGCCACAATGTCAGCTTATAGGCTTTCTCTAGTCATCTAGGGTTTAGGTGGTTGCTGTCTTAACAAGCCTGTTTGGCCTTTTTTCCTATAGTGGAAGCTGAAGGAAGTTCTGCCTTCTTTATGTGGTGCACCCATAAGTTGTACCTGATATACTCATTGTTTCCTATCATGTAATTTTGCAGAATTTTTTGTTCCACATTTGGGGAAGAGAGAGTTTACGGTCCCAAGCATAGTTTTATAAAAGAGAAAAGGTTATATTATACGATAGGTGAGGCCCATTTCTTTTTTGTGGTGCCCACCCGAATCATTGTACAGATTTTTGGCAGACTCAACAAAGGTACAAGTGGTGTCATCCCATCTTTCTTAAAAAAGAAGAAGAAGCAAATCAATCATGACTTCTTTGTTTCCCTTGGTAACTTGGGGCGTAACATGATAACTTTTTTTCTTTTCCTTTTATTACATTTTGTTCATATAGGTCGAATCTAGAATGGATATGAATTTTGTACGTGTATATGGATTGAATATGGATGGTTTATGATATGGATTAAATGTGGAAGAATGTGGATTGTTTATGATATGGATTAAATATGGAAGAATGTTGGATTGTTTATGATATGGATTAAATGTGGATGTGGAAGAATGTGAATTATTTATGATATGGATTAAATGTGGAAGAATGTGGACTGTTTATGATATGGATTAAATATGGAAGAATGTTGGATTGTTTATGATATGGATTAAATGTGGATGTGGAAGAATGTGAATTATTTATGATATGGATTAAATTTGGAAGAATGTGAATTTCTTCTTCTTCTTCTTCTTCTTCTTATTCTTTCTTTCTTTCTTTCGTTCTTTTTTTTTTAATTTTTTTTTTTTTTTTTTTTTTTTAAATTTCTCGAATTGGTTGAATTTGGAATGGATGTGAATTTTTTTTATGTGGATTATTTATGTAAATGGGTTGAATGTGTAAGGATTTGCTGGAATTATTATTTATTGAGCTGTGTCGAAGGCATCTGTTGGCGCTACTATTGATGCTACAGTCTTTTAGCTTGGTAACGAGTATCTGCAGGTGCAGTTTGATTGTCAATTGGCTTTGTTCCAGATTTTAGGCAGGGCCCAGTGATGTGGAAATAGATGATAGGTGAGGGCTGTTTGTTTTGGTTAGTAAGATAACCAACACCAAATCATAATATAATCCTAAACATTACCCAGCTGGGTGGGTGTATCCAAATCAGGGTTATGGTTATTTTTATTATTATTATTTTTTAAAGTTATGGCAAGCTCCTACATTAACCCAAGAAATGAATATAAGTGATAAGTGGCTGAATATCTTCATCCACTACTGTGCAAAAATAACAGCAATCTGGTGGTACTAAGTGCCCATTTGGATACCACCAAATAAGTTACTTTTTAACTTGCCCTACATGATTAACTGTCCCCATCAGGGCATTTACTAGCAATGGTAAGAGACGTCACATTTTTATAAATTTTTTCTTAGAAATAGGAACTAGCTACGGATATTAGCCGTAGCCTTATTTCAAGAATCTGCAGTATTCCTGATTTCAGCGTATTGCTACGGATTTCATTCTACTTTTAGCTACACATATTATCCGTAGCTATATGTATATTTAGCTACATACGTAGAGAACACTACCATTTACCATCAATTCACACCAATAAAGATCCAAACAAAGATAAACCGTACATTCACCAAAAAAAATGTGTGGCCAACTTAACAAGCCCATCTCATAAATTTCAGGCTAAACTGAGATGGTTAATGGAATTCACAGCACACGTGCCAAAGCAGCACTTCAGGTGAAAGATCTCAGACGATCACAGCAGATGGGTCAAAACATGGAAACGATATCAAATATACACATTGGACACAACTACAGCAAACAAATTGGGGTTTCTGAGAATCCTATCCATCCAACCACTCAATTCTACTAATCAAATATGGACCATTTGCTCTTCTTCTTCTTTTTTTTTTCACCCCCATTTCTTAGATGTCCATTTTTTGGCTTCTAAAGCGACAACTACAATAATCCAATCACTATTTTTGGAACTGTCCTAAAAATGGGCCAGAATGGACCCAAATGAAATTTCAATGAGATTTGTAATACACCTCAAAATGATGACAATAAGCATTTTGTAATACAGTTTATGTCACAACGAAATCAATAGATATTTGAATCTGCACTCAAATTGCATGCTGCAATGGGATGTCCATTTTCACCAACTGAATTCCATCCTCTGATGCATTTTGCTGTATTCAGCATTTGGCTGCAATCCTTGTAGAAGTCTTTGGCTTTGCAGAAGATGGTCACATTCCAGAGAAAAAATCAGTGATGCCGAGCTCAACGCAGAGCGGTTTTAGCCCAGGTTCATCCAACAAGCTATATGCACAAAACCCATAGTAGGTATGGTAGAGATCTGGCAGCTGGTAGAAGGTTAGGATCATCTTGTCCAGGAGGTTTGGGGGGCTTGATCATCCACCAGCAACCTTAAAGCCACTACCATCTGACATTTTCACCAGATCTGTGAGATATGTACTAGATCTGTGTTATGTTATTCAGGCTGTTCTGTTAGTCCCGATCATCACATGCCTGATTTGTTACTCCCGGTGATTCCTGTGTCAGCCATCTGTTTGAACTCTTATCTTCCACAGGATTTTCATCACCAGATCGGTCATCTTGATCAGATCTGTTATTGCAGCAGAAGTTTCTTCTCAATCCACAGCTTGCAACATATTTTACTTGTTCCCTTATGTTTGCATAGCCATCAACACCAGCCCTACTTATTCAAATCTTTCTTCAGGTGTTTCCTCACCGAAACAGAGTTTTCACAGGATCTCCTACAAACCTGATTTTATCCTTTTGCTGGTGCAGTGGGGGAACTATTCCGGATCTGCTCACCTGTTACCATCTTCCCTAGTTGTTCCTGTGGATATCTTTCCCCATCCGTCTTCTCTAGCACGAACCCATCAAAACCATCATTAGTGCCATGACCTCATGTTGAAACTCCAGAGAGTCTACCACTGAGGCATGAGTAAGGACCTTGAAATGAAGATATTCCGGTAACTTGCTATGTAGGACCTCGAAATGAAACCCACCTTTGTTCCTAAGTCTGTCAAGGCTATTGCCATGTTATTCTTGGCAATCACGAAATTTAGAGACACTGTCAAACACCTGACACAGCAAAACATCCATCACTAAAGATAAATATCAATCAAAATGCATCACAAGTCATGCACTATTTATGACTACAAATATGAGAGCAGATAACCATGGGACTACCTCTCGTAGCAAACAATAGCTGATTCCAAGTCCCCACGGTTTTTATATATAATACCCATGTTGCAATATGCTTCGGCATACATAGGCCTCTGTAGTGCAGCTTTCTCGTAGCCAGCTAAGAGCCAAATCATATTGCATCATCTCATAATAGCCAACCCCAAGGTTGTAATATGCAGGCTAGATTTGAAACACATGAACCAAGAATTAACAAGGTTGCTGTAAAATATAAAATATATGAATGTCATACACAAGAATTGAAGAGATCGTGAGATTACGGCATAGTGGTTGTCCATCTTTAGAGCTTCACAATGCTTCTGGATTCCATCCTAAGTGTTTCCAGCCAATTTTAAACTGGTGCCCAAATCTGTTAAGACAATAGCAAGACATTCCGCAACTGGTTTATATGATAGATCAGCCCTTCGAGCCTTTTGACTGCAACAAGTAAAATTGAAGATATGAACGAGCACTCCAGATGCTCAATGCTGACAGATTTGTGTACAAACAGGAATGGACATGGATCTGTGGAAAAAAAAAAAGAGTCAAAAATTAAACAGAGTATTTGCCCAATGCATAATCATGAAGGGCAAATGCATTTGGATGTACAATTCACTTCTATTGCGGTGATTATGTTGCGTAAGAAGTAAAATTAAAGTTGGATCAGCCCCGCATTATACCCAAAGCTTCTTGCTCTCAAAGAAGGATTGCTGGTGAGTTTTCATGCTATTTATTTTTGCATATTTATCTAGGGTGTGAGAGCCTGCCTTTTTTCAGGTTTTCTTTTTTACTTCTCTACAATGATTGAGGGGTGAACATACAGGTCGGGATATCATCTAGAGTAGCTGCTGCTACTGCAATTAAGATTGCAAAGAGGCCAGAAAATGTTGGAAAGCTCATTGTTATAATTTCTATTCTCTTGTTTCTTCCATCAGATATTATTTACTTTGATTCCGTTTTTCATATCCTTATATCGTCCATGAAACTAGCTTCCAAAAATGATAATAATAATAATATTAATAAAACTAAACTAAATTAAACAAGGTCTGAAACTTGAGTCAGGCCTGCTGCTACCACAGACATCCTGAAATGACAGCTTTGTAGCTGTTTCAGTTAGGATTAGGATCCCAAATCTGCCAATCTTCACCATCCCGAGAGATGTTCTGAACACAAAATCCTAACCCTTGACCACTTAAAATGGAGTATGTTAAGAATATAATTTAGTTGCCTTGGATAATTGAAAAGCCTGATCAGTCACTGAACATCTATATTGTTGTTGGCATTGTTGAACTAAAACCCCATTTTCCCAACTTTTTCAAATTCCCCAATTCTAAATCCTAAAATTCCCTCAACATTATGACCAATACTGACATCTTTTTCAAAATCCCTAAAATTTCCAAACCCTACAATCCAAATTTTCAAAATCCCCAAATCCTCTAACCTAAATATTCCAATTCCCCCAAAATCCTCAATTCAACTTTGGTATCTTGTGTGGCACCAACGAACACTCATATTGCTTCAAGAAGTCCAATGTGGTGAGCTTAACACACTATTAGAAGAAAGAAATCAAGAAGAAAAATAAATGAGAAAAGTTATTAGAAATTGGAGGAAGAATATCTCAAGCATTAATCTCAAAGGATTATATATATATATATATATATATATATATATACACACACACACACACACACACACACACACACACACACACACACCCACACGCACACACAATCACGCCCTTTCTTATAAACTGCAAACAATAATTGAAATCGAAGAGGGTTCCAATCAACATCAAATGGAAAAAATTTCAAAAGATTGAGAGAGAGAGAGAGAGAGAGAGAGAGAGAGAGAGAGAGAGAGAGAGAGAGAGAAAGAGGGAGAGGGCGTGCGATTGTGGTCCGCTGCTTGCGTCGCCGCTTGAGATGGAGAGAGATGCAGCAACGGAGAGAGAGGAGTTGTTGTTGCCACTTGAGAGAGAGATGAAGGGGCTGAGACAGGAGAGAGCAGCAGGAGATGGGGCTGGAAATGGGTTTTTTTAAGAGGGAGACAGAAGGGCACTTGAGAGCAGCAGGGAGATGGAGGGGATGAGACAGGGATTTGGGGTGGTGCGTCGGTTTTCTCGTGAGGGAGAGAGAAGGGAAGGGTGTGTTTTGCAAAAAAATCTAATTTTTTAACCTTATATCAGGTCGTGTACATCCACGACCCTAATAAGTAGATATTCACCGCATATTTATCCGCTTGATCGGACGGCTCCCGACGCACCACGTCTCGACCTCACAAGAGCGGGCGTACGCTCGAGCGCATAGTACCTTTTCCCTGTAAATATGGTTGGAGGAACTGGGTTGTCAATGGCCTGGTGAGGCTGGGCTAACTCTGTCCAAACCCAGCCCATATTGTATATAGACCTCTCATCTCTGCCAAGTGCCAAGCCTGTGATGATCAGCCAAAACAGTTTAACCCGGCCCATCTGAGATTTTTATGCTAGGCCTGAGTCTCGAGTGTTTCTTAGATGGCTCAAGGGCTATAAAACAAATATAAGAAATTTTACCTATGTTATGTATTATAAAATTGCCATTGCAAACCTTAATGAGCTTGTCCAGACTGGGCTTATGAACTGTGCGTTGTACATGGTCCAAACCCAACATGTTTGAGAGATGAGTTTAAATTTATGCTTAGCTAAAAAGCCCAACAGGCAACCCAGTCCATTAACAGCGTCATCCGATCTCCACCTACCCAGCCTAATAACAGCGTCATCCAGTAACCACCTTACAAGTATATGTAAGTAGATAAGTAAAGTCATTCACCTAATAGTATGTCTCCAATAACTGGAGTTACAGAGGAAAAGCACATGATCTGTACCATTTGTTTGGTGGGTTGTATTATGGATTGGCAAAATCATGAATTTCTCACCAATATGACATCTTAACTTTATAACCTTAGAATAAAGGTTTGGAAAAGAATATTGGCTGTGGTCAGATCAACCGGAGCAGGTCCACCGCTAAGATATCATGGACCACTTTCCCTCCTTTACATTAGTAGTGCAACGGACCTGATGATTATAAGTCCTCAGGTTTTATTTAGTGTTATTATACCGCTAATCTCGCATTCGTGTGTAACCTACGGCAGTACATGCCTCCAAATGGGAAGATATGACATGTGTGGAACATCTGAGCCATTCATCTGTTGGGACCCGTCATGTGGATGACTTGCCACTTGAATCAAGTCGGCCTACTTATTAGTTAGAAGAGCGGATTGCATGTGCCCCAGGCACAGAGTTATAGGTGTGCCTGGTGCTGTGTGGTGTCAACAGAGATACTCATGACAAATCCACTCCGTCTCTCAATTTTTAGACTCTATCCTACTGTGGTCTTTCAAAACAGGACGAAGTGGATTTGTGGGCCCCACACATCCCCCAGCACACCTAGGGCACATACAATCCGCTCTCATTGAATATATGCCATACTGTATGAAACAAAACGACAGCTTTCAAAACTAGGGTAAATCCGCCGGACGCGGATTAGGTACTGACAGGTTGAGCAGGGATACTTGCAACCGAAGTGACGTCACCAAGTTCTGTGAGCCCCATGATGATGGATATTTTGTATCCACGCCGTCCATATATTTTTAGAGATCATTTTATGGCAAGATCCAAATAATTAGTAAAATGAAAATCTCCACTTGACCACACCATAGAAAACAGTGGGGAGAGTGACTCCTACCATTAAAAACTTCTAAGGCCCATATAAGTTTTCTATCAAGCTGATACTTATTCTTTCCCTTCTTTCATGTTTGTGTTAACCTTTGAACAGTTTGGATTTCAAATAAACATCATGGTAGGACTTAGGAAGGTTTCAACGGTGGGAATCACTCTCCCCACTGTTTTATATGGTGTGGTCTATTAGAGCTTAGGATCTGTCTAATTATTTGGCTCATGCCCTAAAATAATATCTCCAAATGAATATACAGTGTGGATAGAACATATACATCATAATGGAGTCCACAGAACTTAGAAACGTTACTTGGCCAGTCTCGCTACTCACCCTGTCAGTAACTAATGTCCAAATCCGTCCGCACAAAATTGCCTTTTCCGGACGAGAACCGATCCTCTGCAACCGCTGGTAGATGGAACTTTAGATGGAACTTTTTCTACAACTATTCACTTTCTGAAATCGTACTGAGTAAACTCTGTTGGGCCCACTTTGAATGTATCCACACCATCCATCCGTTTTTCCAGCTCATTCTAAGGGTTGAGGTCAAAATTTAAGCATATCCAAAGATCAAGTGGACCATACCATAGAAACAGTGGAAATAATGATTTTCACTGTTGAAACCTTGCTAAGCCCTATAGTGATGTTTATTTGTCATCCAACCTGTTCATGAGATCACACAAAAATGAGTGAATGGAAAAACAAATATAAACTTTATTGAGAACTTCTGTTATCCCCAAGATGTTTTCAAGCGATAGACATTCAATTCACACTGTTTTCTATGATGTGGTACATTTTAGCTTTGTATATGCTTCATATTTGGTCTAAATTTCAAAAATTATCTAGTAAAATGGATGGATAATCCGCTTCCTCACTCTCTGTAGTGGTTATTTGCATGCGTTAAAACTGCGAGGAACAGGCTCACATGTTTATGATATGCAATTCTCTGTGTAGGGTCTACAGCATTGCGTGTATTCCTTCCAATCCACACATCACATGAGTCCATCAGATGCCTCAAGAATAAAGATACCACACAACAGAAAACAATTGACATCTACCAAAAACATTCAAATTCAAGATGTAATGGCTGGATCGGCATTATTTTTGGGGCTTCCCGATTTCCTGGTTGAGCTATCCTTTTGGACGGGTTGGATTCTCTAAGTGTGGATGTCACAAGCAGAATTGTAGAATAATCTTTATTATTATTATTAAAAAAAACGTGAAAGGATCAGCATGAGAAAACGGAAGCCAGTTGCCTGTGCCCCTGCGCACCCAAGTTCCTGTGGTCGGAAGCTAGTGGAGCCCACCGATATGTCCGTGAGAAATCCACCCCTTTCTACGGTTTCTCCCGCTCATGTTAGAGTATGATCCAAAAATCAAGTGGACCAAATTACAGGAAACAATGGGATGGAATGACCACTGTTGAAACATTCACGGGGCTGCATAAATTAAATTTCAGATCAGTTAATATTTGTGCTTTCATTTGACATAAGTTAGAATCACTTTATGAACGGTTTGGATGGCAGATGGTGGGTCTTAGAAACTTCTCAAATCGCACCCAAAAAACATTAAATAAGAAAAAATTTGGACAGACTCGGTCGAAGGGAGATATGTGGACCCACCTGGATATATACATGCCTTATATTCACTTTGCCCGATAATTTTGCAAGCCCATTAAGACTAGCATATACTGAGTAAACTTTGTGGGCGGTTATGATTTATATATTTTATCCACTCCAACCATCCATTTTATCAGATATTTTAGGGCTTGGACCTAAAAAATTAAGCATATTCAAAGCTCATGTGGACCACACTACAGAAATCAGTGTGAAATTAACGTCTACAAAAAATTCTTGAGGACCACAGAAGTTTTCGATCAAGCTGACATTTGTGTTTTTCATCCACATCCGTTTGATCTTATGACCATGTTAGATGGCAAATAAACATCACCATTAGCCTTAAGAAGGTTTCAAAGGTAGAATTCATTGTTCCCACTATTTCTTGCGGTGTGGTACAGTTGAGCTTTATATATGCTTTTATTTTTTTGAGCTAAAACCCTTTATTGAGATAGAAAAACAGATGGACGGTGTGGATAAACCAGGTACATTCTCTGTGGGTCCAACATAGTTTACTTAGTACGATGGAAGTGTAGATCAATTCAACTTCAATAATTTTAAGGTATGAGCTCGAAAGAGAGACCGATCGAAAACTCAAATCGAGCTGAATGGACAAGACTGTGTAGCATCCATTGTCGGTCCGCTGCAAGTAAATAAGTCAGTACTCGATTTGGGTCAGTGCGATTTTTGGCTTATTTTCCTTTCATAGGAAGGCTAGAAGTATATATGATTTGGATTGCTATGCAGTATGCCCCGTGTGCAGATAACGAGTCGTTAGATGGTTAGTTGAAACAGAGCAATGGTCTGGATTTCAAAACCATGAGCGTCTACACAGGCAAATTTGCCTGGATTACAAAACCATGATCCTCATTTGGGACGCGGATTAGATACTGACAGGTTGAGTAGGGAGACTCCCTACTGAAGTGACGTCACCAACTTTTGTGGGCCCCACCATGATGTGTGTTTTGTATCCACACCGTCCATCCATTTGGAGAGATCATATTAGGGCATAATCCAAATAATGAGTCAGATCCAAATCTCGAGTGGACCCCACCACAGAAAACAATGGGGAGAGTGACCCCCACCATTAAAAAGTTCTAAGGGCTACAAAAGTTTTCGATCAAGCTGATATTTGTGTGTTCCCTTCTTTCATGTCTTCTTTAACACATGAACAGGTTGGATCTCAAATAAACATCATGGTGGACCTTCGGAAGATTTCAACGGTGAGCGTCACTCTCTCCACATTTTCTGCGGCGGGGTCCACTCCAGCTTGGATCAGCCTCATTCTTTGTATCATGCCTTAAAATGATCTTTCAAAATATTTGGATGGTGTGGATACAAAGCATACATCATAGTGGGGCCTACGTAGCTTGGTGACGTCACTTCATAGCGAGTGTGCTACTCAACCTGTCAGTACCTAATCCGCGGCCCCCATTTGGTAAGGAGATGCAGCATTACAAAATTGCGGACACGGATTTCCTGCGAAAGCCTATCGCAAGAAGTTCCTGCGCAAGGATTCTTGGTGGGGCTTACTGTGATTTTTGTGAGAAATCAAATTCGTCCATCCGTTTTTCAACCTCATTTTAAGATATTCTACCAAAAATGAGAAGGATCCAAAACTCAAGTGGGCCATAGGAGATGAAACAGTGGGGAAAGGAAAGCCCACTGTTGAAACCTTCCTAAGCTCCACCTTGCTGTTTATGGAGGTGGATTGCATACTGAGTTACTCAGTACGCTAACCGTACTGAGTAAACTCTGTGGGGTCCATTGTGATTTATATATTTTATCCACTCCTTCCATTCATATTACCATATAATTTTATGGTTTAAGCCAAAAAATGAAGCCTATCAAAAGCTCAAATGGACCACACCACTGGAAACTGTGTGAATTGATTATCTACCATTGTAAATTTCTTGAGGGCCACTGAAGTTTTGGATTAATCTTATATTTGTGTTCTCCCTTAATCCATATTTTTTTTTAATGTTATCAAAGGGTTGGATGATAAATAAACATCACTATGGGGCCTAGCAAGGTTTCAACGGTAAAAATCATTATTCCCACTGTTTCCTGTTCTATGGTCTACTTGAGCTTTGTATGTGCTTCAAATTTGGTTTCAACCCCTTAAATGAGCTGATAAAACGGTTGAACGGCGTGGATGAACCACATACATTCACAGTGGGCCCAATCCGATTCCGCTGTTTATATGCCATCTAAACTCTTTATAAGGTCATTTTCACTCAGATAAAGTGAAAACACTAGAAACGTCGACCGTTACAAAACTTTTATGGCAATATAAAATTTTGACGGTGGTCACTAAATATTCACTTTTTCCTCTTGTGTGGCCCAATTGAGTTGTGGATCCTCCTTATTTTTGGTCTCACGTCATAAAATGAGCTTAAAAAACGGATAGAGGGGTTGGATTTCTCACAAACATCTAAGTGAGCCCCACGCAGAAACTTTGCGCAGGAACTTCCTGCGAAAGGGCAGGAAATCCGCGTGCCAAAATTGCGTAAGCGGATTGGCTGGTGTATCACACACTACCGATGTGGCTGGTGCCCCATCACGAGGTATGAGTTATATCCAAACCGTCCGTCCAATTGTTGAGCTCTTCCTAAGATTTGAGCTGAAAAATATGACGGTCCAAAATTCAAGTGGACTACACTGTAAAAAAGCAGTGGAGGATTCAACGCCTACCATCGAAACCCTTTTTGGGGTCACGTAAATTTTGGATCAATATAAATTTTTCTTTTTGTCTTCATCTTGGTCTGTATGACATTATGAACAGATTGGATGGAAAATAACCGTTACGGTGGCCCTATGAATGTTTTAACGGTGAAAATCAATCCCCACTGCTATTTGTGGTGTGGTTGAATTGATCCCTGGAAATTACTTATTTTTGGATCAATATCTAACTCTCTAAATGGATGAAGCCCTACTCCCACCAGACAAACAAACGGACCGCTGTGCCTGCACAAAGATGGGTGGAGTTTTCTACCTCTGAACACAATCTGCATTCATTCACTCTCATACAACAATCTCAAGACTACACAGCCCAACCAAACATTACCAGTTCATACAACAATCACAACACCACACAACTGGTCCACCATCCATCTCCACCACACAGAGAATATAACATACCTGAGAAGGCAAACTACAGAGAGATGCTAGAGTTGGCGCTTCTCAACAGCAGGGAGGAGAAAGCGGAAGTGTAGGAAAAGGGCATCAGCTGGTTGTGACTGAACTCACTTCTAATGGCAATGTAGTTTCCTACTGATTACAAAAGCAAATCTGCCTGTTGTACTGCAATCCCTGGGATGCACAACGCAAACTACAATGCCTATTTTTGAAACCAGAGAGGTCAAAATTTTGGTTATTGTAACGAGAAAAATATTAGAGTGAGGCCATGTATGCCTTTTTTAGTCTTTATAAAATTGAAGCATCATATGCATGCCATTATATATTTCTCCCATTTTGATAAGATATTCTCTTTTGGATATAATTATCTCTGTTCCAATAAATAGAAGACAACACTAAAACCTTTTGGGAAAAACAAAATAAACTTTGTTTATTGAAGGTTAGTCAGGGTACAACTAGTTTATGATGCTCTAGTTATTTCATGCTATGGAATATTAATACATGTAAGAACTAATTCCCTAATTATTATTATTATTTTTAAAAAAATGATTTTCTGCAATCCAGTTACCATGTAAAGTTTTCTTTCACTGTTAATATCCCCAATTTGTTACCCTTCATTGTTTTTGTTGATGCAAAAATCCAGTCCACCCTTCTGATCAGATCCTGAATGCCTGCACAAGAAGAATACAAAGGAGACCCTCCGATGCCAAAGTCAGGCTGGGAATCAGGGTCATAATATTCAGAGGTTTTGGGTGAGAGATCTTGCGTACCTTTCATCATTAGAGGTTCTCCTATTTATAGGAGAGAGAGAGAGAGAGAGAGAGAGAGAGAGAGAGAGAGAGAGAGAGAGAGAGAGAGAGAGAGAGAGTACCCTGTAGTATTGGGATTCTTTCCCGATATCTTGGAGATCTACCATGATCTAAGATCTTCCCAAGATTGCAGGCTTTTGCGATCATCAGGATTTGGTAGATCTTCGAGAACGAGGATGATTTTCTAGGCCTATGGTTCGGTTCTAACTCGTATCTTGAGGTGGGTACCGGTCGAAAACGATAAGTACTGTTTTGCTCGAAAGATCAGTGTTCATCATATTTGACCATAGTCGGAAGGTTCGAGTTCTCTTCATCAGGGAGTTGAGAACTTTTGACCTTGTTAAGAATAAGACCGATCTGTGACTGATGGTTGGCCGACCGTTGGCCGAGACAGGGTCGATCCATAATCGACCTATTACTGATATATTGGCTCGGCCGGGCTGAGACACGGTCGAATCGACCTATTACCGACCTATTGGCTTGGCCGGGCTGAGACACAGTCGATCCATAATCGACTTATTACCAACCTATTGGCTCGGCTGGGTTGAGACACGGTCGATCCATAATCGACCCATTACCGACCTCTTGCCGACCTATGGGCTAGGTCGGTAGTACATGGCCTATTAAGGGCTCATTGAGTGTCCTTAAAGTTGCATCAACCTTTTTGGAGGCTCCGCTCTCTGGACGTACAGGTCTCGTTAGGCTTAGCGCTCGATGGACCTGAACTATATTAGTAGAGTTGGTCCATTCCATAAGCCGACTTATTGACTTGTCCCTTCCCCCAACAGTTTTTATCTTTGGTTTTGCATAGCAGATATTTGGCATAAAACCTTGGTGAAAAGCTTTTTTATCTCTTAACATGCTCATCTGCGGCTAGGGATAGAAAACCTTTAGGAAATCCTAAAAAACATACTTTCTTTTGGAGATATTTCAAAGAATGTAAAATCAAGGTATTGTAGGGCTATTAACATGATGAAGTTTTTCATCTCTTGGCGATGGGCATCCTTGCCTTTATATGTATTAAATCTCTTGTTTTAAGTAGCTGACGGTAGCATTATACCTGAGGACTTTCTCATCTTGCAGTACTATATATGGACAAGGCCCATCTAAGGCTTGCTTCAGCAAAAGCTGTCCTGTGCTGGTCAAAGTACTGGGATAAAAAAATACCAATTGACATCTTTTATTTGACTTTAAGATATCACATTCTAGAGCTTTTCTTTCATGCGAAAGTTTGTTAGAAATGTTTGTTTACTTGGCATTTTATTTCTGTTCTTAGTATGAAGATAAAACGTGTGTATTGTTCCATTGCCTTTTGTTGTCTAAAAGCAGATAATGTTTGCTTATCCAGAGATTGTAATATCTTTCCCACTAGTGGCAGCTGACTTTATCTTGGCACATACGATGTCTACCCACAAGCTAGAAAGCTATTCCTTAGCAAAGTACACCAATATATAAAGGAAAGGCTTCCGGATGCGAAGTATGCTTGTGGCTTCTTATTCAGCATAACTGGATCCCATTCACTCAAGTTTAAAGAGGTAAGTATTTGTTATAATTTATTCTATAGAACAATCACTTGGAAAAGTTTCTCTAAGCTGCATTTCACTGAATATTGTGCCTTTTCATACCTATATGAATGGGGTTGAAGTTTCTTATACTAGATAATGTCTTTGTTGTATCTTTATCATATTGATTCCATCTGACAAACATAACTTAATGGATGTTATTCAAATGTGTTATTCTATGCAACATGATGTGAAAGTATTCTCACATATTTGGTCCATACACTTGCACATCATCCTTCATAACCTAATGTTGATGAATGCAAAGGGGTTCAAGCATTTGAATCAATTTACTTGTATCCTTGCTCCTCTGTTTCATTCGTTGCTCTGTACAAATTACTTGTCTTTTAATTGCTATAAATGAGGATTCTACCATGGGATTGTGTCTTGCTCACATCATCCTTCATATACCACCATGTTGTATATGTAAGATCAAATCTGTCCATCAGTTGTATTCCTCCTTTCTATGCCCTATGGCCAAAAATCATTTAAACCCACAACTCAGGTGTCCCACACCACAGGGAACAATGAAAATAGGACCCCAACCATAGGTTAGTGTTTGTGTGGTCAGCATGGAATGTATCTTGCATCAAATCTGTTCATCAGATGGGACTCACTTGGATCAAGGTTATGTACGAAAATCAGCTTGATCCGAAACTCAGGTGGTTCACAACGCTCAAACTAAAAGGCTTTTGGTGCAATTCACATTGTTCTCTCCGGGTGATCTTTTTCATGTACACCTGATGGAGGGAATGAATTTCAAGTAGACAACATTTCATATGCCTAAAGAGCCTGAGTGTTTTATGCGATGTGTAAAACAGGCGTTGTAAACCATTTTGTCCCTCATCTATGTATTTAGCTCCTCTTTTTTCTCCCATCTACATTTCTCACCCAACACATTTCTATAATAGGATTATTCTAGAATGCGGTTTGTGGGGTCCAGTGTGGTGTAGGACCCATATCTAATTCGTCCATAAGGTGCACCCATTCAACTTCACCCCTATACCTGAAGATCATGAGTGTGGGAAAGCCCAACCATTAAAACATTTTAATTAGGCAGAGCATGAGGCCCAACATATCTATTATATGCCATTCAATCCATTCGGAAGATAAATCCTAGTCGGATGAATGGGCACGACAAAAATAAGGCCATTCCAAAACAAAAGCCATAACGTTACATTACAAGTACGATGGTTGATCATTTTTTTTTTATATAACTGAGCTCAACAGGTTTTGATATTTCTTGTTTATTAAATTTTCGTTTTTTATTTATTTATACATTACAAGTATGATGGTTGATCATGTGTGGGTGGGTCTTAGTTCATTCATTGAATAGAAATAGCATTGAACGCCACCTCCTGACAAGATTAAAAGTTTAGACTATCCTCAACTTTAACTGAAAGTCGGGTTTTTTTAATTATTTTATTTTATTTTATTTTTTTAATTTGTTTTTTGTATAAATGGGGATCATATATGGTTCATGGATCTAAACCGTTTGTCGGTTTGGACTGACATTGGATGGACCACTCCCAAAAGACATTTAGGTTGGAACATATTATCAACAAGTGTGGTACTTTTTTTAGTTGGATGTGTGTTGTTAATTTTTTCTTGGTTTAACTGTTTTTTTTTTTTTTTTTTTCAGGACACAACCCTTACTGCAATATTTTGAAGTCCTGACATGTATCATTGAATCATTGGCCCACCTACTGCTCAAAGCTAAGCATACATGAATGTCCTCTTTCCAATACCATATAAATTGTGGCCAGTCAAAAGAATAACATGAATGAACAAAAAGTCCATGTCATACAAATTAGGAGCTGTTGTGAATGAGGTGTAGCTTGGAAATCACACAGATCATAAGATACTAACATTTTGATTTGGCATGCCAAATTCAGCTACTTGCCATTTTCTTTCTAACCGTACATTTCATGGTAACTCGAGGAAATATTTGGATTATCTGATAAGTGCAATTTTCAGGTTATACTCCTTCATAATGGTACAACATTTTAAATATTTAATGATGAGTTTCTTTTTCAAAAAAAAAAAAAAAAAAACATTTTAAATATTAAATTTCCCTAAAAATTCTAAAATTATTTATTTTTAAAATTGTGGAACCGTTTCTAGCTATCATTGAATGTACCATGCGCATTGCATTACGAGTGGATGAGCATGATTTTTGGGGCAGGTCACATTCGTCGTAGTTCAGAAACTCAAGAACTCGACCTGGCACCTTGCCTAGTCGGGAAATAGTAGACCTAGTCTTTACTTGACTTGATATTCTTAGAAAGTTAAGGTCTATGTATATAGTGATTTGGGCCTTGGACCTTACTCTGCACGTGCATCATTACTGTAATTGAACTTGAGCATATTTTAAGTTTCATCTTATTCATTCCAGCATCCATTCGATCTATTTGGTTTTCTTTTAAAATGGATGATTTAATGGGAAGTGATAAATAAATAAATAAATAAAAACTCACATCTTAACATATTGTAACTTGCTACATCTCACTGTTACTGTGTTTTTTTACTTTTATTTTATTTTTATTTTTAATTTTTTTTTGTATTACCCAGGTTCCTTCCATTGTCATAAGTTATCATCTACCTCCCTGTTTTGTAGCTTGTTCCTGGATTATGATGAGCAAAATATTAGAGTGCAGAAACGTATGCCATCTTTAGCCATTACAAAAGTGAGCCATCTTATGCAGCTTATTGTATGTTTCTCCCCATTTAGATAAGATATTCTCATTTAGATATATTTATCTCTATTCCCTGAAGTAGAAGATAACTCTAAAACCTCTTGGGTAGAACAAAGTGAACTTTGTTTATTGAAGGTCAGTCAGGGTATGACTAGTTTATTATTCTTTAGTTATTTTATGTTATGAAATATTAATACATGTAACAACTAATTCTCTAAAATTGTTAATATTTTCTGCAATCCAGTTACCATATAAAGTTTGCTTTCACTGCTAATTTCCCAATTTGTTCCTCTTCTGTTTTTCTCTCTGATTTTTCTTGCAGGTATTTGGCATTAAAACCTTCATGAAAAGCTTTTTACTATTTAGAGATGCTCATCTACACCGATGGATAGAAAACATACTGGAAATCCTAAAGACCATAATTTCTTTTGGAGAGATTTCAAAGGATACAAAATCAAGGTATTGTAGGTCTACTATTACGAATAACAATTTCACCTCTTGGCGATTGCCATCCTTGCCTTCATTTTACATTTGTAATTTGCATATGAATTATCTCTTGTTTTAAGTAGTTGGAAGTAGAATTATACCAATTGCCATCGTTGCCTTCATTTTACATTTGTAATTTGCATATGAATTATCTCTTGTTTTAAGTAGTTGGAAGTAGAATTATACCAGGGGACTTTCTCATCTTGCAGTACCGTGGAGAAGACCCATCAAAGGCTCGCTTAAGTAAAAGTTGTCTTGTGCCTGTCAAAGTACTTGGATAAAAAAATACCAATTGATGTCTTTTATTTGACTTTAAGATCATCACATGAGCTTTTTCTTTTTTTTTTCATGCGGAAGTTTGTTGCAAATGGTTGTTTACTTAGCATTGTATTCCCATTCTTAGTATAAAAATAAAATGTGTTGATTGTTCCATTGCCTTTTGTCATCTAAAAACAGATGATGTTTGCTTATACAGAGATTTTAACATCTTTCCCACTAGTTGCAACTGACTTTATCTTGGCATGCAGGATGTCTACCCACAAGCTAGGAAGCTATTCCTCAGCAAAGTACTCCAATATATAAAGGAAAGGCTTCTGGATGCGAAGTATGCATGTGGCTTCTTATTCAACATAACTGGATCCCATCCACTTGAGTTTATAGAGGTAAGTATTTGTTATAATTTATTTTATAGACCAATTACTTCGCAAATTTTCTCTATGCTGAATTTCACTGAATGTTGTGCCTTTTCTAGCTTGTACGAATGGGGATGAAGTTATACTGGCTACCGTCTTTCTATCTTTGTCATATTGACTCCACAGGACAAACATAACCTAATGGAAGTTGTTTTAATGTGTCACCGACTAAAGGCACTCCAACTTTCTATGCAACGTGATGTGAACTCGTCCTCCACTTATCTAGAAAATATTCTCACATATTTGCTCCTTGCACTTTCACATCATCCTTCATGTCCTAATGTTGATGAATGCAAGGAGGTTCAAGCATTTGAATCAATTTACTGGTATCCTTACTCTGTTGCATTTGTTGCTATGTACAATTTACTTGTCTTTTAATTGCTCTAAATGAGGATTCTACAAGCCAATATCCAGTTACATTTAAATCTATGTTTATATTTCCCTGTTCTGTGTATGCAATTTGGGAAAATTGTGCAGGCATAGGTGCTAGGTGTTACATATTGATAGAAGTGTCTAATTTTCAATGGCCATTATATATGCCAAAATACAAGGGCCAAAAATAATTTCAGCATTTTAAAGAAGTTTCTTTTGAGAACAAGAAATGGATTTTAGTGTTGATTGAGCATATGTGTGTTGGAATGCTTTCCACATCTGTAATGCTTCTTAGCTCTTTTAGCAAAACTTTTTACCCATAAAAAATAAATGAACTTAAAGTTACGGATTTGCCAATATAGTTATGCTTTTGGTATCAAAGACAGTTTTTTTTTTTTCATATAATATTCTAGAATTACTTAACACAAATGCTCATACACATAAATAGGTCATACATTATACATGAGGTGCATTGTAACTTGTTGTAGTTGATTGAGAACAATGCTATACGCAATTTTGGGTGGGTGCCACAAATTTTTTTTGTCCCTCATCTATCATATAACTCCATAGCAGAAGTAAAACATTATAGAGAAGACAAAACATAAAACAATCTAAAACCACTAAAAAAAGGCAAGAACAAATCATAGCTGTCCACAGCAAACCACCTGTACTCAACTGCACTCGAACAGTAGCATCCACATTGCATAGAACCCAATTCAACATCCTCTGCTTTATCCAACATCCTCTTCTGTCTCTCAAAATAGACCCCACACTGCAGCTGCATGATCGGAACAAAGCAATAGGAATTGGACCATCCGACTTCATGGTAGCTTAAGTGTGCTATTGTCCGTTACATTATTCGGGTTGTTGTTAGCTTTTGTTTTCTACGATTTGGAAGGATATCTTAAAAGTGTACATGGTGTAAGATTATGTTCAATATTAGTGGCATTGTCATAGAAACATTAGCAATTAGATGCAAGCTACTTACATTTGATAGGAGAAGTACTTACAAATATATGCATTTTGGGAATGCTGCCTTGTGTCTCGCATGATTTGTGTAAATCAAATATAAGTAGCTTGCATGTACATAAATAGGTCATAAATTATATGCAAGGGTACTGCTTCAATTATTATTATAATTATACATAATAGCTTGTAAACAATTTTAAGGTAATTCATATTATTGAGATAGTCTTTGGCTTCTATTTTCTCGGATTTGATGCATTAAATATCTTCAAGGAATACATATTATGTATAAGTTTTGGATCACAAACTTTAATTGGTTTTATTCATTAAAAAATTGCAATTAGATTCAAGCTACATGCATTTGGTATTGTGAATACTTACAATTAAATGCATCTTAGTCATTTGGCTTTCTGTCCCCCATGAATTTTGCTGCATTGATACATGGCACTAGAAAAAATATATGCACCTAAGGTCACGTTGATTTTGAGATGCAAATGCATGCTCAGAGTAGACTTCCCTTACTCGGCCTGAAAATGCAAGGTTAACTTGTGTCCTTGAGACAACCTAGCCACTTCTGTTCCAATGTAAGCTCTATATTTTTTAAGGCAATTGCATTTTTTTTCTTTTTGTGCTGATGCACAGATGTGAAGGTGGGGCAATCAGGAGTTTCCCAAAAAGGTAAAAGGAAAGTCTTTCTACAATACTATCTTCCAAAATATAATGGTAAAGGTATTGATGGTATGTTTGGTTGGGTATGCAAATCCACATGTTCTTGTCATAAGTTATTTATCTGATGCAAGGTTTTGGTTTTATGTACTACATTATGTGTCATTTCATGTTACTATATTCTTAACTTCCTGTTTAAGTTTTCTTACTCATCAGTTGATGGTAGCATTCAAACAATATTGACTAGCCATATATTTTCCTGGATAAACAGTAACTGTTTTGTTTGAGATTATGATTTTGTGGAACATACAACATATAAGCATTTCCTAAAAGAAAAAAAAAAAAAGAAAAGAAGAAGACATGTAGTGCGCGTTGGCTGTTATGTACAATAGTTGTCAGTATTAGAGAACCTTGGGTAACAACATTTAATTAATCATATTTTATGTGTTGGTTGGAGGTGTCTTTCTTTTCCACCTTCTATTCTTGGACAAAATTCTGTTACTAGTTAAAGATTACTGCTCCCAATTCCCAAGACAGAAACTGCACTACTGCCAAATCATGGTTGAAATAATAGTCGGACCTTGTTGATGCAAGAATCTAGACAACCCTCCACCGAGCCCTGGGTGCTCAGAACGAACCCTGGTCCTGCACAAACGAACGGACAAAGGAGACCCTGGATCAAGCAGGGGACCCTCCGATGCCTAAGTCAGGCTAGGGAAACAGGGTCTAAGTCGAGTAGAGTAGGGTGAGGGTGTGAGATGTTACGTACCTATTCTTGTAGAGATGAACCATATTTATACCCGTTGGTTGCCTCAGACATGTCCGAAGATCTCGGCTCGATCCCCGCAATCACGATCTTTCCCGTTAGACGCATATGACAAGTGTATCGATGATGGATCGTGTGCCGGGTATCACGCCAACCGTGCGATACTGGATCTTTTCCACCAATGTCGTTATCTGCGATCCTACTCGAGCCGACCATAGGGCTCGAACATTGCTAGATGATCCGAGCCCGTAGATGATGACTGCTGGCATACTGAGCAAGAGGGACTCGATTCGTTTGACCCGGAGATACCACTGGTGAGTACATGGCTCAGTTCGGAGGTACTGTAGATGAATACAAACTTGATACTTCGGCCTGGATGCCTGTCAGTTCAGCGTACTACCATTACTCCCAGATCCGACTCGACGTGTGACGAACTTTTCTGAGCCTCGGATAGGGCACAGGCTTCGGCTCGCTTGCCTACCAATCTGAAGCCTTACCTATTGATGCCGAAGTTAACCCTAGGACGGCTTGGTCCTATTTTACCCATAACAGAAGCCCCCTACTCTCTAAGTCCGGGATTGGACTCAGAGAGTAACACACTTGGGGAATCAGACCAAGGTTTGCGGAAGCGAACTGCTGCTCCCTCTGCAATGATGAACTCGGGCGAAGCGTCGCAATGATGTCCCTTGGGGTTCGCACGTTGTATGGTGGTGGCCTCTTCCTCTGTATTGGCCATTGGTCGTTGTACACGTGACACCAGTTGTCGAGACGCTTTGGCTGAACGACTTAGATGGCGCCACGTGGATGTAGAAAGATGAAGAGACTTCGGTACATTGAATGACGATTGTGCAGAGACGTCGGCTCATTGAATACTGACTGTGCAGGGCTCGGGGGACGCTGCGTTGGGCGTATAGCGAGTTGCCACGTATTCCATGCTGCTCGTATCCGAGCCGTTTCGGCTTCGGATGCAGTTACTCGTCATGATTACGGGCGGTTGACTCTGGCTATAAGAGCCCGAGGGTTCTCATTCGGAAACACTTTGCATTTTATCTGTCGGAGCAATCCTCATCTCTGCCTTCCCTCCCGAGTCGTCTGTCGCTCGCAAGGGTTTTCTTTCTCGAAAGCGCAAGGAGAAAGGGGAAATCTCTCACCGAAATCGTCCCGCGAAGGGTTTTCTACTTCAGATTAGTGCGACCGGGTGAAAGGTTGGAAATCTTCGAGCTTGAGATCACGAAGGAAATCGTACCCGCCCAAGAGAAGCACTGAAGGAAGTCTTCTGAGATATGGAGCCACATCTGGGGCCGCCACTAGTTCACGGTTTCTTTCATTATGTCGTGGAGATTCGACTCAAAGTCTAGCGAGTAGTGTTTTTTGGTCCTGAGGTGCTCAACCGGTTGTAGGGGTCGCTCGACTAGTCGTAGGTTACGCAGATTTGTTTCCGAATCTGATGTGAATTGCGGATTTTAGTGTCACTTTTCACAAGGGTGCGGAAGGAAAGTTGCCTAAACTATATATAGGTGTTCCTAGGGCTTTTCTAGAGAGATTGGAAGGCCCATGGGCAAAGGGTTTTCTATGTTCTTCCAAGAGAGAGGTTAGTATATTGCCTTGTAATCTTTGTTCTTCATAGTGGAAGTTTGCATCCGTAGTTTTTTACCCTAGATTGGGGTTTTTCCACGTATATCTTGTCTTGTGGTTTGCTGTTGAATGTTTTGATTCTATTTCTAGTTTAAATTTCTTCCTGTTTGTCGTTTGTGGGTGAGGCCTGAGATCGGATCTAGGCCCACTGTGTTGTTGGCATGCTGCGCAACAAAGCCAAGGCCAAAAGGATACCCTGGGACCTTGCCGGGAGATCGTTGGCTGGGCACTCGGGAGGCCAAGCTGAAGCCAGAGTTCTTAGGGGCTCAGTCTTGATCAAGTCCTAGATGGATAAACTTCGGGCCAACTACCAAATTTCAAACTTGGTGCACATCCGAGCCCCTGTTAACACCGACGGGCCTGGCACCCCTGTGAACGGAGAAGTGGCTATCTTCGTCTGTTCTCTTCGGTGCAGACTCTAGTTTCCACTTCACCCTTTCCTATGTGCATTGCTAGCACGGCTGAAGCTAGCCCCAGGTTAGCTCGTCCCAAATGCCTAGCTCATATTGGTGTCATCCTTCATCCTCTGGCAGTAAGTGAAGAACCTAGAGCTGACATTGGAAGAGTTCTTGGCCATGTACATGGCCAAGCATAATAAGGCCAAGCCGTATTGGTAGTACTTTTCAGCTCGGACTGGCTATATCCTCGGCCTTGTTGCCAAACTTCCCACTTCCAATAAAGATTGGAAGGGGAAATGGTTTTGGGCCTTGGGAGAATGGGAGGCTCCGGCATCCGAGTTGGGGCGCCTTCAGGTCCGAGTGCCCACTAAGTTTGCCCTCCTAGGTAAGCTCGAGTAGATTCAAAGTCTTTTTGCCTTCCTTGCTCGCTCTTGATTCTAACTTCTACTTCGTCCTGCCAAATCATGGTTGAAATAATAGTAGGACCTTGTTACCACTTCAATCATGTTGGGCCGGAAAAGGTTGTAAAGCATAAGATTGCTCAGTGTGGGGCCATCATCCTTGTTGCCTAAACCGAGGTCGTTAAATATGCTTGGGTAGCCTTGTAAAGCACAACTTGGGGGCACACTTGAACATGCCCTGAATCATTATAATCTTGAACTCCTGGTTCTTTTAGTTGGGATGACTCGATTTTTTTTATATTATTTTTTGTTGTCATTGTTGTTGTTGTTGTTTTTGTTTTGTGTGTGTGTGTGTAGGGATAGCTCAAATTCATGGCTTTTTAGCATGGAAGTAAAAAAAATTTGAGATAATAGGAAGCTGAGTTGTTAGGATGGACTTGTTTAACACCATATTTATTGTAAACTCTACCATTCTTTCCTGCAAGTTTTATGAAGGTGTTGTGCAATATTATAACCCAGGAAAGAAGAAACATGTGGTAAACTATGCGTCGTGTGTACTTCTCTTAATTATCCCTGTCCAAACTATCCCCTTTCTTGAAGACTTACTTGCTGAATGATATTTGCTTCAAAGATACTATATGAAGATGGAGATGTGGAAGTTCTCCAGTTAGATAAGGAGCAGTTGGAGGTTATTAGTGAAGGTCCCGAGCCTAGCAATGTTTTTTAGCATCGAATATAATGTGTTTAACCTTTTTCCAGCGACTTAAATCATCGAATGTTTCCCCATCCAAAGGAATGTAAGTATCATTGTCAAAAGCTTTTCTTTCCATGATTCGGTTTTGTGTCATTTTAGTTAATTAAAATACAGTTTGGGCAGTATATGGTTGATATTATGCATAGATTAGGAGTTTTGAACCACAACATTATAGAAACTGGTATGAGGGTCCCAAATGGATGTACTGTGTGGGATGCTTTGCCGATTTTAAACTCGTTCGAAATTCTTCTACCTTTTCTTCTGGTTCAAACTAATTTGGCTCCTTACTTCCTAGGAGTTCATACTTGCAACATTTTGGAAATGCTGGTTCACTGCTCTTGCACCCAAATCCACCACTGCTTTCTCTTCTACTTTGTGCAACTAACTGGTGCCAAGTCCCTTGTCATTGTAGTGGGCAGAATGATGTGATTTCATACCCTGACTGACCTATATGAATAGTTTGGTTTTTGAACAATGAGATGACTACTGGTGATGGTAGGATTATGAATCTTACACTCCTCGCAGATGCCAATTGACTGGTGTGTGCTTATTCTCGGTTGTTCATTTGCTGGGACCCATGGTCCCCATGTATGTGTCATGGCCCAATGGCTAGGTCAGAGTGCTCATCTGGTAGGCCAACAGATTAAATAATTGACACTTACGATCATTATCTGGCATATGTGTGGCACACCTAATGGCCAGGTGAGCCATTTTATCTGTTCACACCAGTTACAAGGTGGGGGTCCACCTGATGAATGGCTTGATGTACAGGTGGCAAATTGGCATATGTTGGGGACTAGGAATAAAAATCCAGTCTCACAAGTAGCCATACCAGGCAGGGTACTTGGTTTCGAGAATGCAGTTTCCATTATACATCTTGTACATTGTTGTTGCTACAGGTCAACCAAGGAGGAAAAAAGTAGGACACCTGGTGCCTCGAGACGAAATAAGAATCCTTATAAGAACTATCGAAGTCGTATGTTGTGGGTATTTACCTATCTTTCTTGCTTAAAGAATTCCGAAAATTTGTGACATGCTTTCACCTTCTAGATTCAGGAGGAAAACGACTATAAAGAAAAATGTAAAGAATAGCCATAGTGGAATGTCAGAAAGCAACATTGGTGCTAATGCTAGCGATTACGCTGAAGGAAGAGCTACCCCTGAATTATCAGATTCTCACCCCAACACTAGTCCTGAAGTCAATGAAGTTAATTCAGGTAAAGCTACTACCACTTTCAAAATCAATGGTTTGTCTCTTGTTCACCTAGGGAAATGCAAAATGCCCACAAGATGATAGTTTCTTCCATTGGCTTACTATTACCTGTAGTTGGTGCCAAATTCAACACATGCACTTCTGCCCTTACCTTTGCAACCTCACTGAGTGCCATCTGCTCTGTGTTGTGGCTATGACGTTTGTTACATGCTCCTCACACCCTCACAGAGAAATGAGAATAGTACCCTACTGTAATCAGTGTAGCTGATAAATTTTCTTAAAACATTGATTTAGCTACCTCTTAAAAAATTAATGAGTGGGACTTAACACATCATTTTGTGGAAGGATTTAATTACGGTCTTAAGATACGTACCAGGTCATGGGTGTACGTGTACCTTGGATGAGTCAACTCGAACTAGGTGAGATCCAACCCAGTTTGACACTTCGGGTGATCCCCCCATTCATCCTTGAGTGATTCATGACTTTGACTGAGGACTAAATGAGTGGATCTAAATCAACGAGTCTTTTAACCATGGTAGAGATCTTCTCTGTTCTTTTGGTTTCTCATGTCCTGCTTTTTTCTTATTAGATGATTTTGCAAACGAACAAGCATCTCCTTCAGTAGCCGCGAAGGAGGAGGAATGAGAGACCCCATCAGACCTAGAAGAATCAGACAGAGAAGAGAAAATGGATTCTTCCGACAGAGGAGCTGTAGGAGATTCGGATGATGAACCCTTGTAATCTCTCTTTGCCTTCTTATCTTTGGACTAGATTGCTTAGCATCTTACTAGTTATTTTCCCTCATTTTGTTATGTTTCTTCCAATGCAGAGCATGTGGAAGGTACGAGGAGCAAAAGTAGCCTAGAGCTTGGAGGCTGGCCTTCTCTTTGAAAACTCAAATTTTGGATTTGGCTTTGTTGCCATTGTCCCAGCCATGGTCTGTCGATCTGAGTTGCTGAAGGACGACGGATGTTTTGGTACCTACAATAAATGCTGCTAAGGGCCATGTTTATGTAATTTTCATGGTTATTGTATGTAGCATGCGTTTGTAGCCATCTTATGTAGAATAGTTTAACCACTCATCTTGGATAGGTCATAGCGAAAAAATTACACATCCAACAATCCTAACCATCTGATTTGTTCCTTCAAATGGACTGTTGAAAGGAATCATCTTGTGTGCGACTTCCGACTGTTCAATTGGTATGCTAACCCCTTGGATGTTGCTTCCCCTGGATTTTTTGACTTTGTCTGTCAATAGTAGGTCCATTGATCCAACTGTTAACATCATTTAATCAATTTGGGTTTCGGTTATGGTCCATCCAAGAAGTGGTTAATTAATTGGATTGTCTGAATCAGGTGCATTGGCTAGACTAGTAAGTATTGAATTTCCAGGTATAGTTCATTCATTATCAGTTGCATTTTTCTTATATTCGAGAGGACACCTTTATTTGAGATGTGTGACAATTGTCGCTTTCTGAAGTGAGCCTGGTGTGAAAGGATTGTCTCTAACTTTTGGCGTCACAATACAACTTCGGCCTAAAATTTGTTGCGACTTGTCATTAGTACAAATGATGAATTATGTAGCATCCCGTGCATCAAATAATGTGTATGATCTCCAGCCTTTGATATTAAACTCCCACTAGAAATGTGTGGTGCACCAGTAACTTCTCACTTTTGGAGAGTTCAAAGCCTATGATTGGTGGCATGATTTCTATGTTTGATGGATTAACATCTTTGAACTTGGGAGGCTTCAGGGTGATGGATTAACATCTTAAAACACTATGGTGTATTTATCATTTTACCTTGTATAGTTGTTGTAAAGCTCTATATATGCAACCCTTCAGGGTTGTCTCAAATACATAGAAAAGCAAAGGAGAATCATTTTCCTCAAAGTCTTCATTGGTTACTCTTTGTTTACAAATGGCCCATCCCTTATGTGTCCCACATCATCAACATGCTTGGACTATTAGAAATAGAAGGGAGCTGGTCCACAAATCATAGTCCATAAATTTTAGAAAATAAGATGTGCATTTATTTGACAAAGGAATGGGAAGCCATATGCACTTTCCTAACTTGTAAATTAAGACATGCCATTCTCTGGGAACATTGTTACAAGAGATGAGCTGCATGTTGGATGATTGCATCAAAGTGCTATAGCTAATTAAAATGGCCTAATTTTCTATACAAAAGAAGAAAAAAAGAAGAAAAGAACAGAGATTTTACTAGTGACAATGTGGCATACTTCATTGCTTAGAAATTATAGGTTGCCACTCATCACTCCTTTAGCGAGGTTTTTCTGAGTGTAAAGATCCTTCACAAACGAGGAGTGTCAGCATCATTATCATTATCTAAGCTTTATTCCAACTACCTGGGGTTGGCTATATGAATCTGGTTTCCCTATTTGACTCCAAGGGCTATACCTTTAGTAAGATCAATATTTTCGTAACGCCTTCATGCATGTCCTTTTGGGCCTTTTACAATGAGTGTAGAAAAAAAGACTATTTGAAAGTATTGGAAAATTGTCAAGCTTGAATAAATTTTCTTTTGAATATATGTCAGAGGTGACGACGACCATGTGAGTAATAGGTAATGTAATGCCATCACCAATCCTTAGGCATGGGTTGTACTATCCATCTCGGTTCAAATTGAGGTTCGGGTTTGTTGAAGTTTGGCACAGACAGGTTGAAAGATGAAGAAGAACTAGAAGTAGTTTGGCACAGGGGGGTTGAAAGATGAAGAGGAACTAGAAGAAGTTTGATAGGAGACGGGTGGAGGTTAAGGAAAAAAAAGTAGACATATGATGGGTTACCAATAATAATTTGGGAGCCGTAATGATTTGGAGGAATTTGTTTGAAGGAATGCATAAGGGCATATTGACATGTGGTTATTGTTGTGAAGGCCTCGTGGAACATTTATCCGACTAAAAAGAGTTGTAAAGTGAAGGCAATTAGCATTGTTGTGATTTGCGGATCAGCATATCTGACAATGCGGCCTGTGACAATGAGCAAAGGCCATGTAATCATTTTCCAACTATTTGGAATATTCCGAATTGGAGATTTCCATTTCTCTTTAATTTGAAGAATGCTTAGTAGTCATAGGTAACGATGGATGTTATATCCATATGGCCCATCATTCCCTGCCTCTAACAGCCTTGTCCGTATGGCCTTTTCAAATAAGAAAGGTATCATTTTTTAATTTAGTTTGCATCAATTAGAGAAGCATGCTTAAAGACGTATTGGGAAGGAAGGGATGCATTGAGGAAGAAGAACCTATGAAGAGAGAAGGAATTATAGAAGTCAATGGAATGATTTTGAATAAGTTTTGGTGAATGAGATGGTCTTTGGAGATGGTTTTAAAAAAGAGAACCAGGGTTGTAGATGATTTTGAAGAGTGAGGTGAAGTTGGGGATCAATTTGGAGAGAGTGATGGAATCAAAATTTATGGGCTTTTTTTCTAAATAGAAAAAAGAAGGGGAAGGTAAAGAAAAATATGAGAAGATAAAAGAAAAGTAAAGAGAATCTTAGGTTTTGAAGAAATAGATGATCTTGAAATTCAAAATATGGACTTTAAAAAAAGAGTTAAAGATATTGAAAGTAAAAGATATGAGAAAGTTGGAGAAATAGAAGAACTTATAAATTGTTGATCTATCTTTTATTCTTTTATAGCAAAACTTTAGGGAAGAAAAGAAGAAAGGATATTCTTTGAGGGTGGTTTGGCTTGCAAGATGATTGCTATATGTCAAAGGAGTGATAAGGTTTTGATGATTGGTTGTTCAAATACCATGAAGTCTTATCTTTATTATTGTAATTAGAAAGTGAAGAAGATAATAGAGAGGAAGAAAGAAGGAAACTTTCCTGTTTTCTATATTCTTACTCAAAAAACAATGGGCCAAAATATATATATATATATATATATATATATATATATATATATATATATATATATATATATATATATATATATATATATATATATATATATATATATATAGAAAGGGCTATTTGGATGCAAGCAAAGTGTTGAGATGTGGAGTTACATCCCAAAGGAAAAAGCTTGATGGGGGTGGGACCCACGGTAGTTAAGATAAATCACACCAACCATCGATGAGTCGCCCCATAATGGTGTAAGATGCATCCATAAATAAAGTGGGACCACCGTGAATAGCGCCTAACTATCCTCAAAGTCCTATGGTCCACTTGAATTACATAGCAAGCATGATCTAGGTTTATGACATATAATGAAAGGTGATCTAAACATCATGGAATCAAAAGATGAAAGGTGTGCATTGGTTATGAGAAAGACTCGCTCGATGACGAGGTTATGCATGTGTGTTGATGTGACAAAGCTACATTCCTCAATTTGATGTATATGTTATATCCACACCATCCATCTATTTTATCATGCATTTTTAGGGCGCAAAAATAGGGTGCTAAAAGGGAAGTTGTCAAAACTATAAATTGTTAGGGTGATAGGCTATCACGTTGTATAATAATATATTGAAAATATATATATATGGGCAAGGGATTTTATATGTATTCCAAGGGATTAACATATTGCCTTGTAATCTTCGTTTCTCTTCATAGTGGAAGTTTGCATCCGTGGTTTTTTATCCTTGTTGGGGTTTTTCCACATATATCTTGTCTTGTGGTTTGTTTAGATTGCTTTGATCTGTTTCTAATTTATATTTCTTCTTGTTTATTATCGATTTAAATACGTGAGACCAAAGATTGATCTCGGTTCAATTTTCTGCGTGTATATGGCCATATGTTTCAATGCATCCATTTAAATGCGTGTGGAACATACAAAGTGGGTCCCAAGCTTTTGTAAAGCACCTTGAATTTGCACATTGACACATCCGACACATGTAATCGAGATTGATGCTAATTCATGAATGAAGTGGGCCACATGCATGTAACGTCGACCCTTGAGATTGATGCATCTACCAACCATTATATGAAACTTGGGATGTCCAAGAAATCATGCCTATACATGATTCAACTGGGTCATGCCAAGGAAGATGATTGGAGGATAAGCTCTTCCCGTATTCTGTTTTTAGTCGTGTGGTCCACCTTAACCACGGATGGAGCTGATTTTCAGACCATGGGTCCAGCGTGAGGTGAACCATGTGATGATTGGGGTGGATTTCCCATTAACACCATGGTGGGGCTGATCAAAGTGGGTAAGTCATTTAAAAAAATAAAATAATTTTCCCGATACAGCATTTATTAACATTAAATGCCCGGCTAGGTGGACCAAAACTCACGGTCCAACTAGTTGTGTGTGAGCATCTCTCTCTCTCTCTCTCTATATATATATATATATATATTTGCCCGTGGCATTTCACCACTGTGGGTATTCGAACCCTTGACCGGTGTTGAAAACTCGGAGTCTACTACCGGGTAAGAGCAAGACCTCTCTCTCCCTCTATATATATATATATATATATATATATATATATATATGTATTATTTGGATTCAACCTTGGGAGTTTTGTAAAGCATTGATTATTGATGAACACTTAATCACTGAAAGCACCTGAACTTGGGATGAGCTTCATGTTTATTCCACCTCTTCATAGGAATCTATCCTTACTTTTTTTTTTTTTTTTTCTTTTTTTTTTTTTTTTTGGTACAAATCTATACAAATCTAGCTATATTCCGCCTTTCAAGGGCGTGATGTCCTTATTATTATTATTATTATTGTTGTTGTTGTTGTTTTATATATTCTTATGCATAAATAGGTTTTAAACCATAGAGAAGATGTCTGATCTAGACTGCGCATGCTGGGCACAAATTATTATTTTTTTAACATGCACACACGCCCCCACACACTCATGCCATAGTGGGATTTCACCGGTACCCATGGGTACTCGAACCCTTGACCAGGTGTTGAAACTCCTAAGTCTACCATCGGAGCAAGAGTAAGGACCCATGTTAACTTGGGCACAACTTTGCTTGCAGCTATACAACCCCTAAGAGTTCTAAGTGGTCCCATGGCTCGTGAGACTAAGTGAGCCAAACCAAATAGGCTATTAAACAAGGTTTCATCCAGTATCTAATTACATACTTTTCACGTGTACAATTTTTTTTCTTTCAATCTACATTTTTTCTAATTCATACAATTTTACATTTACAATTCTCATTTGATACATTCAACAATTCTCATTTGATTTTCAATCAAAGACAAGTTTTCTATTCTCATCAATGACTCTTTGTAGTAGGCACGGTCCAGTCGATTGGACAAGATATTTACTAGTTCTACCAAGCATTTCATGGGCTACAATATGAAAATCACATCAGTTGAATGATCTATCCATCCATATGTGGGACTTCTTTATTTATTGCCAAACCATGGTTGGGATGGTTATGATTTTCTGATAAAATTGATTCTTTAGAACTGTAAGCAATAGACGATGGGCCTAACAGATGGATGGCTCACTGCTGAATAGGCCTACTTTCCCAAAAATTATGTTGACTTTCCTATAAATATAAATTATGTTGATTGTCCACTAAATAGTTATTGTTCAGATGGTATGAATCATATTATTTGGTCGGAATTTTACATGGTGGCCTAAGAAATGTCCTGGACGTAATGCACATCCCATATTGCTTGGTTAGACTGGCCGAGTGTCCCCTTGCAAGTAGAAAACTGCATGTGATGATGATTTCCACACTTCTGTTTTTGGCATCACAAAAGTCCAACTCGAAAATCACCACATAGTAACAAGTGATTACTCTTATACGGTTACACCCTACGTACATGGATGTGGGAAGGTGAAAGAACTGTGTGTGTGATGACCGAAAAATACAAAATATAAAATATACATGAAACACCACTCTTCTTCGTCTAAATGTTTGCTTAGCCCACATTTGTACTATTCTTTGTTGAATGTTAATTTACTTAGCCCACATTTGTCTTGACCATTGGACAAAAAAAAAAGAAGACCACTGGCTAGGTAGGCTACATTGGTTCGATCATCCAGCTTATAGATTAAGTTATCTTGTTGCTGAGGTGGGCCAAAATTTGAAAATAAAGAGATAGCTTAGACATTTTTTTATTTTTATTTTTTTGCAGAAAGGTGGGAGCACACCACCTGTAATTTTATTGATTTGAAAATGGTTGTGTACAGCCATTCAGGTAGGTGCAAATACAAGAAACAACTGCCACACATCATATAGAGCAAGCAAAACACACAAAATTACGAAAGGAGAAAACAACTAAAGCTTCTTTTGTTTTTTTTGTAAACACGAAGCATACAAACATATTTTCCCTAGCTCCAATCATCTCACCATCATTACTATTTAGGAAACACCATGGAAGGAAAAATTAAGGAAAGCATTCTATCAATAAATATATAGAATTCTCTCCTTCCCTTCCTCCAAAGTGCTAGGGTCCAGAAAAGCATCCCTACACCTACTCCGTGTCCAACTCCAAATCCTATCCACATTAATTCCCAATCATATTTCCTTTCAGATTGCAATGTTGACAGAGGGGACGGTGGTGCACTCTCTGCTTCTTCGCATTTCTTTGATAGTGGAGGTCCACACAATCCTGAGTTCTCTTTGAATGATTCGCTATTAAATGTAAGAAACTGTCGGCTTTGTGGTATTTTTCCCACGAGGAAATTCTGTGAGAGATTCAACACTGCAAGGAATGTTAGATCTGTGAGCTGCCAAGGGATCTCTCCAGACAATTTATTATGTGAGAGATCTAATGACTCTAGATCCGTTAGATTCTGAAATGATGTTGGAATTCCGCCAGTTAAATCATTGTTGGACATATTGAGCACACGGAGTGACTTTAGATCCCCAATTGATTCTGGGATATCCCCATGAAATTTGTTCTCCGAGAGATCAACTACAGTAAAGGCCGTAAGGATCTTTACTAGTTCCATCTGTAGCCCTTTGCTGACTAAAGACACTTTGTTTTGATAGTATATGGAACTTCTGTTACCGAAAATCATTTTGCCAAGGACCAAAGATTGGGATTTGTCCTCTTCCATCATTGCCTTCCAGCTCTTGAACATATTTGATGGCAAATTACCCTCAAAGCTATTGAAAGAGAGGTCGAAAATTTGTAACAGTGGGAAAGGGTGATTTGTTAGAGGATGCGCAATGGTGCCATGAAATTGGTTGGATCTCAAGACGAGAACACGCAACTGGGACAAAGCTCCCAACCATAAAGGGAAGGTGTCATGTATCTGATTGTTTCCAAGGTTTAATACCTCCAACATTTTGCAATTAGCCAAAGACCTTGGCACTTGGCCCTCTAATTGATTCTCACTGAGATCAAGCGTTCGTATGTTGCATCCCTCTTTAAATGTCTGAAGTAAGGTGCCATTGAAAGCATTTCCCTGAAGATTCAACACATTAAGTCTACCACCAATCTCACCCAAACATGGTGGAATCTGACCGATGAAGTGATTGTGAGATAAATCAAGGACTGCTAGGGATGTTGCATTGCAAACTGATTGAGGGATTTCACCACCAAGGCTATTGTTTGAAACTGAAAAGAAAAAGATGGACGGTGGTGGGATAGGAAGTGAGCCTTCTAGCTTGTTGGAGCTAATGTCCAGGACACTTAAGTCACGGATCGACAAAAGATTGGGAGATGGTACTATTCCCTGCAGAACATTGTGAGAAAGATTTAAATAGGATAAAGACCCATTGCCAACCTCCCATATCCATTTGGGTATTTCACCACTAATTTTATTGTAGGAAAGGTCCAATTGCACCAACTTCTCTTGATTTCTCAAGAAATTTGGAAATGTGCTGATGTTGCAAGAACTTAAAAGCAAAGATGCAAACTGGGGGATGGAAACAAATGTGGAATTACCACTGCCATCTTGGACTGACAAGTTGTTATATGAAAGATCCAGAACTTCAAGATTTTTGAGGTTTTGAAATAAGCCTAGCTCCACAACACCACTGAAATTATTGGAAGAAAGGTAAAGTCGTTGAAGCTTGGTAAGTTGAAAGATAAATCTGGGTATCATCCCCTGCAATTTATTGCTATCCAAATAGAGGCTCTCCAGCTGTGAAGAAGAGGCATTGTGGAACTCGCCAAGTTGACCACTAAGTTGGTTACCTGAGAGATCCAACATTTGTAATGATGGGAGTGAAAGCAATGATGATGGAATGGTCCCATTAAGCAAATTATTCCATAAGCTGATCACTTTGAGATTCAGAAGCTCGTTTCCATATGAAGAAGGAATTGGGCCGCTCAATTTATTGGATGAAAGATACAGATATTGCAGTTTGGTAAGGTTCAAAAGTGAGGATGGTAATGATCCTGACAAGTTGCAATTGCTGAGGTCTAATTCAGTCAAGAATTTGAGATTACTGAGAGAATCTGGTAACTTTCCTGAAAATCCAGTGTATGAAAGGATCAATTGCTGTAGAGTATTGTTTTGAGGGACCTCCGGCAAATTGATAGCTACAAGTGGATTGATTGATATGTCAATGATTTATAGATTTGGCAGCTGGAAAACACTCTCAGGGAATTTTCCATGCAATCCACATTCTGTAAGGAGCAGGGACGTCAAGGAGGATAAGTTCCCTATGAAATTGGGTACTGCAGAGGAGAGATCGCTATAGCTGAGGTCAAGTTCAGATAAGAAATGGAGCTGTGAAAGGGAAGAAAAGATGGAGCCTGAAAGAAGACAATCTTGTAAGATCAACTTGAGGAGACTCCCTGGGAAGATGGGCACTGCAGAGGAGAGATTGTTATAGCTGAGGTCGAGTTCAGATAAGATATGGAGTTGTGAAAGGAAAGAATATATGGAGCCTGAAAGACGACATGCTTGTAAGCTCAATTTGCGGAGACTAGGGAGTGGTAAATCTAAGGTCTGGCCCTGCAGTAAGATGTGTACCCAGTCCAGATAGAGTTCACTCAGATTGGACAGGTTTTGGAGGAGTGCTCCAATGCTTGGGTTTTCGAGTGTCAGGTATTAAACCAAAACATATATCCTGCACTCAAACCAAAACATACAAGACTTCTACCTGTTACACTTGTATTCTATCTCGACCACCGAATTTCTTATTTGACATGCACTTGGTGCAAACAACTCCTGTAGGGTAGACTCTTAGTAATAATGTAAAATCATGCCTTAATTTTCCAAGTTAACAATGTGTGGTCAGCATATGTTTTGGATCAAGATAACTCTTTGAATATCTATTCATCCTGATTAGACTAATTTGATGAATGGATTGGATAGAATATACATACTATTTAAGCCACACACATACCCTATGGTTGGCGTCCCTTCTTGCATTATATCTAGTGTTTAGGCCCAACTCAGTTGTGGATGGAGATGAATTTTGGCCTTAGGCCCTAAAATTTCAGGCATATATACCTAATTTAGGGACTGGATATCGGGCCCACAAAATAGTGAGCTTAGAGCTCAATTGTTGTTTGAGCTGTGCTGTAAGCCCACCTTAAAGGCATGCATAAAAATCATGCATATCCATTTATCAGGTTTGCAACACTGTAGAAAATCATATATATATATATATATATATATATATATATATATATATATATATATATATATATATATATATATATATATATATGATTAAAAAAATTACTCAATCATACAAGTGTGGCTAACTTGATGATCTTTAGGTTGGGACCTACCTTTCTAAGGATGGGTGTCTTATACATTGTCGCTTTAGCTATATAAATTCTTAAATATTGTAAGGGAGCAACCTACTGTTGGTGTGAAATTCAGAGTTCCAAACTATATATATATATATATATATATATATATATATATATATATATATATATATATATATATATATATATATGATTAAAAAATTACTCAATCATACAAGTGTGGCTAACTTGATGATCTTTAGGTTGGGACCTACCTTTCTAAGGATGGGTGTCTTATACATTGTCGCTTTAGCTATATAAATTCTTAAATATTGTAAGGGAGCAACCTACTGTTGGTGTGAAATTCAGAGTTCCAAACTATGAGAAAAGCACGAATGCCTTTTATTTTTGCACTTTCCTTTTGAAAAGTGCCCATGATTTGCAAATGGTCCATTTACTAAGCCTGCGTGTCTATGCAATAAGCTAATAACACATGTTGTAACATGGGATATAGGTGTGAGATCCAATCCATCCATTAGGTTGGTCTGACCTTTTACATGTTTTCCTAAAATAAATCTGGTTCACTAAGCATGTGGCCCCTTAAAAGTAGATCAACCTGATTCTTGGGCTAAGGAATGAATATGGTGATGACTTTCTGATGGATGGATTGGATTTTGGCTTCATCGATTCCATGCTAGCATTATTGCATGTACATGAGCTTTTCTGCACATGCATATGGGCTTAGCAAAGCTCTCCAAAATTGATGGATATAAGATTGTAAATGGGATAGCAAAAGTATAATATGTAACCCACCAACAACTATTTGGGCATATATTTGATACATCAATCAACACTCTTCTTTTTCCCTTATGCTAGTTAACATGTGTGTAGAGTCAAGCATTTGGACACAAGCATCCAGAATGAAAAATAAGCTAAATACCTCATCTCTCCAAATCAGTTAGGACACTTTTTCTTTTTTCTGTTTATTCTTTTTTATAGAAAGGTGGGAGCACACCACTTGTAATTTTATTAATATGGAAAACAACCCTTTACAATCCTAGACAGACCAAAAAAAAAAAAAAAAAAACAAACAAACAAACAAACAAAGGCAAGGCTAAACCAAACAAACCCAACCATCTCAATCCAACAGCGTACATACCTAAACATTTCTCGGACAAGCTAGAAGCCATGAACAATCATAACTTAAATCCACTTATAGTCATCACTTTAGAGCAAACATTGCATAAGGAAAAAAAACAATGAAAGCATCTTATCCATAAATTTATTGTATTCTTTCCTTCCCTTTGCCAATAACGTTAGAGTCCAGAAAAGAACTCCCATTCCTACTCCATATCCGACTCCAAATCCTATATATCCAAATGAATTTCCAGTCCAACTCTGAATTTGCATCCTCAAAGGTTGGCATTACTAATGGTGGTGCAATGCATTTTCTCTTGATAGTGGAGGTCCACGTAATCCGAGATTTCTTTGGAATGATTCATTTGTAAATGTAATTTTATTTTTTTATTTTAAAAAAAAAAATTGGTATGCTTCCCACAAGGTGATTTTGTAAAATGTTCAATACCAAGAGGAATGTCAGCTGCCAAGAAATCTCTCCTGAGATATTGATCTAATCCATCCAAATGTGAGACTTCTTTTTATATTTATTTATTGCCAATCCATGGATTGAATGGTTAGGATTTTCTGATAAAATTGATTCTTTAGAACCTTACCTAAGAAATAGATGATGGGCCTACTGATGGATGGCCTGCTGCCGACTAGGTCTACTTTTCCATAAATTATGTTGAGTGGCCACTAAATTGTATTGTTCGGATGGTATGAATCATTTTATTGGTGAGATTTGTACATGGTGGCCTAAGAAATGTGTTCTGGACCTAATGCACAGCCCATATTGCTTGGTTAGACAGGCCAGGTGTCCCCTTGCAGGTAGGAAATTACATGTTATGGTGCCTTGAGAGCAGATGATCATTTCCAAACATCTTCTTTGGCATCACAAAAGTCCAACTAAAAAATCACCACATAGGAACAAGTGATTACTCTTACAGACTGTACATAGACATGCATGGGAAGGTGAAAGAACTCTTGTGTGCGTGATGATTGAAAAATAAAAAACATAAAAATATACATAAAACATCACTCTTCTTCATTTGAATGTTTGCTTAAACCATTGGAAATTTAAAAAAAAAATAAAAAAAATTACCACCAGGCTAGGTAGGGTACATTGGTTTTAGATCATCCAGCTCATAGATTAGGTTATCATGTTGATGAGGTGTGCAAAAAATTGAAAACAAAGAGATAACCAAGACAATTTTTTAGGCAGAAAGGTGGGAGCGCACCACCTGTAATTTTATTTATTTGAAAATTATTGTGTACAACCATTCTGGTAGGTGCAAATACAAGAAACAACTGCCACACATCATATAGAACAAGCAAAATACACAAAATTATAAAAAGTAGAAAACACCTAAAGCTTTGTTTTTTGGGTAGACAAACTATACAAATACACACACACACACACACACACACACACCCTAGCTCCAATCATCTTACCGTCATTGCTATTTAGCAAACACCATGGAAGGAAAAATTAAGGAAAGCATTCCATCAATAAATATATAGAATTCTCTCCTTCCTTTCCTCCAAAGTGCTAGAGTCCAGAAAAGCATCCCTACACCTGCTCCGTATCCAACTCCAAATCCTATCCACATTAATTCCCAGTCATATTTCCTTTCAGATTGCAATGTTGACAGAGTGGGCGATGGTGCACTCTTTGCATCTTCGCATTTCTTTGATAATGGAGGTCCACACAATCCTAAGTTCTCTTTGAATGATTCATTGTTAAATGTAAGAAATTGCCGACTTTGTGGTATTTTTCCCACGAGGAAATTCTGTGAGAGATTCAACACTGCAAGGAATGTTAGGTCTGTTAACTGCCAAGGGATCTCTCCTGACAATTTATTATGTGAGAGATCTAAGGACTCCAGATCCCTTAGGTTTTGAAGTGATGTTGGAATTCCGCCTGTTAAATAATTGTTGGACATATTGAGCACACGGAGTGACTTTAGATCCCCAATTGATTTAGGGATATTCCCCTGAAATTTGTTCTCTGAGAGATCCACTACAGTGAACGCAGTAAGGATCTTTACCACTTCCATCAGCAGCCCTTTGCTGACTACAGATACTTTGTTTTGATAGTATATGGAACTGCTTATCATTTTGCCAAGGACCAAAGATTGGGATTTGTCATCATCCATCATCGCCTTCCAGCTCTTGAACATATTTGATGGCAAATTACCCTCAAAGCTATTGAAAGAGAGGTCGAAAATTTGTAACAGTGGGAAATGGTGATTTGTTAGAGGATGCCCAATGGTGCCATGAAATTGGTTGGATCTCAAGACGAGAACACGCAACTGGGACAAAGCTCCCAACCATAAAGGGAAGGTGTCATGTATCTGATTGTTTCCAAGGTTTAATACCTCCAACATTTTGCAATTAGCCAAAGACCTTGGCACTTGGCCCTCTAATTGATTCCCACTGAGATCAAGCGTTTGTATGTTGCATCCCTCTTTAAATGTCTGAAGTAAGGTGCCATTGAAAGCATTTCCTTGAAGATTCAACACATTAAGTTTACCACCAATCTCACCCAAACATGGTGGAATCTGACCGATGAAGTGATTGTGAGATAAATCAAGGACTGCTAGGGATGTTGCATTGCAAACTGATTGAGGGATTTCACCACCAAGGCTATTGTTTGAAACTGAAAAGAAAAAGATGGACGGTGGTGGGATAGGAAGTGAGCCTTCTAGCTTGTTGGAGCTAATGTCCAGAACACTTGAGTCACTGATCAACAAAAGATGGGGAGATGGTACTATTCCCTGCAGAACATTGTGAGAAAGATTTAAAGAGTATAAAGACCCATTGCCAACCTCCCATATCCATTTGGGTATTTCACCACTAATTTTATTGTAGGAAAGGTCCAATTCCCTCAACCCCTCTTGATTTCTCAAGAAATTTGGAAATGTGCTGATGTTGCAAGAACGTAACAACAAAGATTCAAACTGGGGGATGGAAACAAATGTGGAATTACCACTGCCATATTGGACTGACAAGTTGTTATCTGAAAGATCCAGATAGGGAAGTTTTTTGAGGTTTTGAAATAAGCCTAGCTCCACAACACCACTGAAATTATTGGAAGAAACGTAAAGTACTTGAAGCTTGGTAAGTTGAAAGATAAATCTCGGTATTATCCCCTGCAATTTATTGTTACCCAAAAGAATGTACTCCAGCTGCGAAGAAGAGGCATTGTGAAACTCCCCAAGTTGACCGCTAAGTTGGTTACCTATGAGATCCAACCATTGTAATGATGGGAGTGAAAGCAATGATGATGGAATGGTCCCATTAAGCAAATTATTCCCTAACCTTATCTCTTTGAGATTCAGAAGCTCGTTTCCATATGAAGAAGGAATTGGGCCGCTCAATTTATTGGATGAAAGATACAAATATTGCAGTTTGGTAAGGTTCAAAAGTGAGAATGGTAATGATCCTGACAAGTTGCAATTGCTGAGGCCTAAATGAGTCAAGAATTTGAGATTACCGAGAGAATCTATTGCAGAGGAGAGATTGTTATAGCTGAGGTCGAGTTCAGATAAGAAATGGAGCTGTGAAAGGGAAGAAAAGATGGAGCCTGAAAGACCACAATATGTTAAGATCAACTTGCGGAGACTCCCTGGGAAGCTGGGCACTGCAGAGGAGAGATTGTTATAGGTGAGGTCGAGTTCAGATAAGAAATGGAGCTGTGAAAGGGAAGAAAAGATGGAGCCTGAAAGACCACATTCTTGTAAGATCAACTTGCGGAGACTCCCTGGGAAGCTGGGCACTGCAGAGGAGAGATTGTTATAGCTGAGGTCGAGTTCAGATAAGAAATGGAGCTGTGAAAGGAAAGAATAGATGGAGCCTGAAAGAAGACAATCTTGTAAGCCCAACTTGCGGAGAGGAGGGAGTGGGAAGAATAAGGGGTGGCCCCACTCACTACCCAGCGCTAAGATGTCTACCCAGTCCAGATAGAGTTCACTCAGATTGGACAGGTTTTGGACGACTGCTCCAATGCTTGGGTTTTCGAGTTTCAGGTATTGATATCCAGAACCAATGTAATAATAATTCTCAGAAAGATCGAGAGAAACCAAAGTGGTCAAGCGGGAGATTTCCAGTGGGATTTGGCCATAAAAGGATAAGTGAGAGAGGTTGAGATGGGTCAAACTGGTGAGCTGGTCAAACCCAGATGGGAATGGAGAGGATCAAACCCATTGTCAGCGAGGTTGAGCTTCTGCAGACTCCGAAGACGAAAGAGGCTTTCAAAATCAATCCGACCAGAGATATAGAGCTCACTGAGGTCGAGGCTGATCACGTGACCAGTGGGTCCATCGCACGTGATGCCTTCCCAAGAGCAGCAATCGGTATTGTTTGAATTCCAAGAGGGGAGAGTAGAGAGGGAGGGGATGTAATAACCAGTGAAGAGAAAACCGTTCTTGAGTTGGAGCAAAGCAGAGAAGTGGTGATGGTTGCATTGTTGGGTAGTGGCAAAGAGAAGAGATGATAAAAAGAAGAGAATGAGAAATGATGGGTTTTTAGAAGAAAAGAGGAGAGCCATTGGTCAATAATAGAGGGGTGTTGGGAGTTTGGGATGTGTAGGAATAGGAAGCGTCAGCTTATTTATAGACAAAAAGTGAAGAGGTTACTACTGTTAAGACGCATATGTGTGAAATATTCACACGAGAGCCGCTCGTGGTGCCCGTTTGATTTTCCAAATTCCCCGTAATTGGGTAATATATGTGGGGTCCACCATGAAGTATGTGGCTTATCCACACCGTCCATTCATTATGTCAGCTGAATTTAGTTCATTAGAAAATAATTGAGGAAGATCCAAATCTCAAGTGGACCACACCACATGGAAAAGGGAATTTAACACCTACCGTTAAAAACTTCATGGGGCCACTATTTCCTTTGGTGTGGGCCACTTGAGTGTTGGATTTGCCTCATTTTTTAGTCATGTTTTTCAGCTCATGCCCCAAAATGTTGGCTAAAACGTTAGGGTGGGCCTATGAATGTTTTAATGGTGAGAATCATTATCCCATTGCTATTTATGGTGTGTTCCACTTGAGCTTTTGATATGAATTATTTTTGGAATCATTCACTAAAATGATCTCGTCAAATAGATGAACGGTGTGGATATAATAAATACAACATTGTGATGCCCATGCAACTTTGATCTCATTTGACGAGCTCGGCGAACGTCAGCGGGACGGGGATTTCCACCCAAAGCCTTTCCAGGAAGTTCCTGCGCTGTGATGCTAAGTGGGGCCCACCGTGATATCTATGAGAAATCCACACCGTGCATACGTTTTGAGAGATTATTTTAGGACCTAAGACCAAAAATGAGGTGGATCCAAAAAGCAAGTGGGCCGCACGGGAGGAAACAGTAGGAATACAGTGACCACGGTTTGAAACATTAGTATGGCCAGAAAGTTTCATCTCAGGCAAACCTTATAAACGGTTTGGATGGCATATAAACATCAAGGTAGATTTGGATTGCATTGTTGGTACTGGTTAGTGGTTGATGTTCTATAAGGGCCAGACATGTATCAAGACGTGAATGATTGATAAAGTGAATTATAGTCACCATATTGTGTATGCATGTGGGCCCAGCTATTTGAGTCAAGGCATCTTCACGATGAGGATTCCATGGTGAGTTGGCTTCGATCTCACTCGTGTAACTTTTTCTGTGCGTGTATTGAGTGCTGAAAATAAAGTGCACTAAACAAACGCACGACGAAGATGATCTTCTGTCATACATCTGATTCATGCACCGTGTCTCACCTGATAAGTTGACTGACCATATCTGTTTTTTTGTTTTTTTTTCCAAGCCAAGGCATCTATGCAGTGAGGCACATTGATCTACACTTAGTAAATTCCACACTATGATCATGTGGAGGCATGTACCGTGCATAATAGAGTGGGGCCCACTCACCTTGTATCCATGATGTAATGTGGAAGTTTGGCTTAAGCCTTTTAGATGGATTGGATGAACTTTGCTCTATTTCTAAACACTGATAATCAAATGACTACATGAACGAGTATCATTGGCCGTGATCATTCAAGGAAGGCAGCATCAAGTGTCCCATTTCCTATCTATCTTATAAATGTCATCAGTCCATTTTTCTTAAAATGAAACACTTCATCACGCAACACAGGACATATACATGCATGACTTTGACAGTCACCATTAGATGTGGGGCCCAACATGCTTTAATTTCCAACTGCTCTTGGAATTCCTGACCCAACAATCTCACCAAGTCAAGCAAATGACGTCGTTTATTCACTGGATTCAAGAAGGTGCCTACCACCACCAGGTGACCGATGGGCAAACTGAAGTTGTGAATCGCACGTTGGAGAACCTCCTTCGATGTATTTCAGGAGAAAAGCCGAAGTAGTAGGATTTAGTCCTGTCTCAAGTGAAATTTACATTCAATAACATGGTGAATCGCTCAACAAGGAGGTCCTCGTTCTAGGTTATTTATGGTCGAGCACCTTGCCACACACTTGACTTGGTCCCTTTGCCCAAGCTCCCAGGTATGAGCATCGTAGCAGAACATATGGCGAATAGGATTATGGACATTCATGTTGAGGTACAAGACAAGTTATATGCTCAAATGACAAGAACAAGGAACGAGCCGATAAGCATCGACAACAAAAGGTGTTCGAGGTAAGCGACCAAGTTATGGTCCATCTACACAAGTAGAGATTTCCAATCGGGACGTACAACAAGTTGAAGAACAAGAAGATTGGACTGGTACCGATCATTCGAAAGATCAATGACAACGCCTACATTGTTGATCTTCCAGATGATATGAAGATCTCGCGTACTTTCAACATCGCAGACTTGACCGAGTTCTTTTGAAGTAGAGGGAGACTGATGTAGAGCGGGTCACAGATAATTTCATGGCTAGGATGGGTCAGAAGAGGCCTGATCAAAGACGGAGATGATCTGGACCGTCAGTACTTAAAATGATCGATCTCGCAAATAGGAATGAGTTATCGGACATAAAATATATGATTTTGGGGTAGGATGAGCTACTTTGGCCACCCAACCCTGCTATGCCAGGTTGCACAAGCCAGATTTGCGAAATACCATCAGATCAACGATCGTTTCCCTATTTTAATTTCGTTTTTACTATAAATAATAAGTTTTAGTTTGATTATAACTCTTCATCCACTGGGCTTTAGGAGTTGTGCCCGACATGAAAAGTGCTTCAAATAATTAGGAGAAGAGTGTAGTTCAGCCAAATAGGATACTATTTTTGGCCAAAAACCTTGCGCACTAGTAGACATCACGGCTGTCTATAAATAGTAAGTTTACTATTTATAATGAGTCCCGAATTTTAGGAGTTTTAGTTGTAGTTTGATTCCAAAACTTCTTCCATAGCTTGGTATCCCTATTTAAAGGGGTGTAAACTCGTTAATTTCATTCATCAATCAAATTTTGAGTTTTATAGAATTTATTTATATTTTCTTGTTTCTTTTCTCGTTGATTGGAGAAATCTTTGTGAGGAGTCCAGAGAAGTTCCGTGGATTTGGGATAGTTACCCCCGTAAGGAAGATAGTGCTCGACACCTTCTTCCCTGTGTCCGACATGCAAAGAGAGTCGATCGAATCAAACAGCCAGTCATCCACGCCAACCATCCTATCAATTTACTCTCGCCAGCGTAGAAAGGTGTGCATATTGTGGCCATGAAAAGACCTTATCAAAATGGCTGGTGACATGCACTACATCCTAAGTGGTTCTACAACCAAAAGCTTTGTAAGGTCCACTGCCATGTCTGTTTCACATCTACAGGGTCCACCAATTTTGCCCGATCATGTTAGTGCTTGAATTAATCCAACCTAAGAAAATTTTGTTGAAGGTAATATTGTGTACGAATACAAATGAATGTGTATGAATATGAATTCGGAACACTAAAAGGCAAAGTTTTAATGGGTCATCAGAAAATCCATAAGTCAAAAGTTTGAATGATTTTAGTAATTGCTTTGAACGGTTTATCTCAACTATAGATTTAATCCTATGGTTGCTATTTGGCCACTAAGGCCTGAGCATGCTACATAAGACTTCACAGTCCTTCCTCCGACGGGCATGCCACATGAAAAGAGAGGCAAAGGAGTCAATAAGCGTGTTATGCACGTCCGACCATTCCATCAATTTAGTCATGCATACCGGCGTAAAAGGTCATGCATATGGTGACCACGCCTCCATCCATTAAAATATCGGACGTCCCACCTTTCCTCATTAATGTTGTTAGAATATATTGCCCGGCCTATTGCTATTGGATATACATGGGTTTTAGCCTTTCCGACCTGGTTTGATCTTTCAATGGTCGGATCAATGGGCCTCACCGTGGATGAAAATGTGAATGCTTTACAATGTATGAAAGAATGAAAGAAGTGAACGAGTGAATATTAGTAGTAAAAATATGGCCAGGGGTATATTTTTGTGTCCACGGTAATAGTTGTGTATATCCAAACTGTGAATCTAATGAGGCCCATCATGAAGATGGGACACACTAACATTCATACTGATAAAAAACTCACATGGGCAACACCATATGAAGCAGTGTGAAAGCATGCTCAACCTTCCAAATTCAAGCAATGTGGTCCACTTATATTTTGATTGGATTTATTTTTGAAGCATCCCATGGACCATGAGGCCCATCATATGAATGGTTTAGACCATTGAAAAGACCATGATCCGAGCGCTAGCACTCCAACATATCTTATTGCTACACATGGTAATGTGCTCTAGCAAACCATGGATGCAGATTCTTCCCGGTACTTTTTTTCTTCTCCCTTGTAGAAGAGCATGTATGATTTAAACTATGCATGTATGTGACACCTGGCCCTGCAAGTTTTTTAAAAGTCCACATTGAATTAAAGATGTAGGTCCCTAATTTGATAAATGGATGTTATATTTGGTTGGAGACCACGTAAACACACAGAGATGAATCAAACAAAGTATTTCAATCGCACAAACGAGTCGAATCACAAATACGAATTTAACGTGGAAAAACTCTTGCGAGGAAAAATTACAACACAAAGCGACAATAATGCACCATGAAAGTAGAAAATTACAAGAGATTGGCAGTTACCGATCCGAAAAAGCCTTGAATCTCCTTCCTTAAGCCCAAGCTATGCCCTTGAAACCCTTAAGAATGAATTTAGAAAACCTAGAACACTTTTATCTTGTCCCCAAATCCTGATTACACCCATATACATAGCATCTATGAGAATCTCAAAATCGAAAATAAATCCCGCACTTATGCAATTCTGTACGCGCGCTCGATGGCACCTTCAATGGGACTTCAATGGCATCAACAGGTTGTTGATGGCATTTTACTCCTTTGGTGGCATCAAGAAAACACCAAAATATTATAGCAAGAAAACATAGATTTTTTGAATTTTTTTCAATGGCATCAAAGTCTGCTCGATGGCATCGAGCGGCCTGTCGATGGCATTGACAGACTTGTTGTTTTCAAATTTAAGAGACATCAACAACAATCTTTCCGTAATCATCATCTAAACAACTTTTCACGCTAGTGTGACCGTGCTACTTAACTTGTTGATTATCAAGACTATCATATATAATACACATAAATGCGTAGGTCCGTTAGCAATAATAAAATGGTCAAGGGTTTCACAACCCCTCTAATTTGTCCATCCGGTGTTCCCTGTTGGGAGCAACTTTGATAGATTCTCGTGTCCATCGAGGTCGGAGGATTCCCGACTATGGGGTCCACCGTGGTGTATGTCCCTTACATCTAGGTCATCCATCCATTATGATAGCTCACTTTAGGGCATGATTATTTTTATTTTTATTTTTATTTATTTATTTTAAAGTAGATCCAAATCTTATGATAGCTCACTTTAGGCATGATAAATATATATATATATATATATATATATATATATATATATATATATATATATAAGTAGATCCAAATATTAAGTGGACCACACCACATGAAACAATGATTAAATACCTACCATTTATGTAACGCTCCAATTATTTATGAAACTCAGGTTTCAAGAATCCATGAGAAAATTTTTGCTAATTTTGTTTTGTTTATTATTATTTTTTTTATTTTTTTTAGTGTCAGCTTGTAAGCCAATGTAACCTGCACATGCTAAAATTTGGGAACTTTGAACAAGACAACTTTTTACGGCATCTCATTGGTAGGAATTTAATCCCCACTCCATGTGTTGTGGCCCACTTGAGCTTAGATTTGCTTTCCTTCTAGGTTCATGCCCTAAAAGGATTTGTCAAAATAGATGGATGGTGTGGATAAAACATATACATCACAGCGGACCCCACAAAGACCCTAATAGGACCGTCCATCTCTAGCTAGGTTATGCTAGGGATAGTAATTAATCATATCCCTTCAACTTGCGACTTTGCCCTCTTTTGAAGAAAAAGAGCGTCACAATAACACGAAAAGATATTAAGGCATTGATCCATCTACCACCTAATAAACCCCACTGTATTCATCTCCACAATTAATGTAACACCCCGGATTTTTGCCAACCTGGAGATAGACGTCCTTAGGCAATGGGTCGATCTGAACACCTTATTAACTTGTTAGAACTCAATCCCAAAGTCTAAAATAATTTTTTAACCCTTTTCCTGCACAAATCTCACCTCGCACCACCTCTATCTTTAAATCTTTCTAAGTACTTTCACATTAGATACAAATCTTAAAGTTTAGGTGATGAAGACAATACTCAAACTCAAAATTACTGTAAATAGTACATACATAAATAAAATGGGCTTTTGACCATTAACCTTATGGAATCATCGACGAATAGGTTATTTAGAAACATCAGCCTCTCTTGCCCTAGGACCTTCTTCTGTTGTAATTAGGACATGATTTAGTTAAGTATTAATTACTTGGATTACTTTATATACAAACTACAAAGGCCCAAGTACCACCTCAGACAGAAATCTTACAGGACTAAATCCTTTAGAAATTAAGCAAGAATTAGCTAGCGTTATACTAGGGTACCTGTGAAATGAGCTCAAATCGCTTTAAATACGATCTGCAAGACCTAAAACTTGCAGAATCATCAACGCTACATTACCCTATAATCTAGGATCAATCTCATTACCCAATTGCTCACGGGAGCACTCTGAAACTCCGTATCGGACCTGGATCGCACGTCAAAAGTCCGATTAACGCAAAGTTAAACGATTATGACTGCCTTGCTGGGCATAACAACCACCTCGGAAATCAAATCCAGATAGTGTCTCACGGCTATTCGCTTGAGCCCGAAGCGAGGAGTGTGAGAAAACATGGTTTTCTTTAGAAATTAAATCTAATTTAAGTAATCTGAGACTTGTCGCTTGCCGGCCAGATATAAGCAATCAGACCGTCGGAATCTGACCCAAATATACCCTCGGATCAGGAAACATTTCTCATACATATCTGTGTACTTGTAACCCTAATCGAGTTTCAGTGACCGTTGAACTGAAACTGGTCTACCACGTGTAATCTAGGAACCTGACTGGAACGAAAGCTTAACTCGACCTAGATCCATACTCAGTGAGCTTAAGTCCGACCTTTGGCTCAATGGGGGGCTCCAGAAGTGCTCCGTTGAGACGGAACAGTCCGTATTTGGACATAACCTAAGTATACCTTGGCCCTAGGTCTAATTTGGTGAGTTCTGGGCCTATATAAGGACCTTAAACCCTCTCTCATTCTCACCATATGAATTTGAGAGAAACCCTAGGAGAGAAAAGAGAGAAAAGAGAGAAAGTATGAGCGTAGTGGGAGCATCTTCCTGATACTATATCCCACTGCTATACGTGCTTAGCCATCACCTTCTAATCGCTCTTTTAGTGATTCTGACATCATTCTTAGGTAAGAAAACTCTAACCCTAACTTGTTCTAAGGTTTCAAGGGTTGTAAGTTGCGAAATAGCTGACTTAATTCTTACTATAGGTTGATATAACATCGTTGAAGAAGACTTAGCATTTCTATCAAATTTGTTACGCTTCTACGGCATAAGGTGCAGACTTTAAACGTATAGGTTATGGTTTTCAAGACTTTCAATATCAGATAATGATATATTACTGATGTGGATGCTATTGCACATGTACAAAGTGCTGTCCGTTTTATTTTTCAGATATACGTTAATTATGTTGAATATACTGTCCGTTTCATTTTCTAGATATACGTTATGCTTGTCATGATTAATTGCTGTCCATGTATGCTAGATGCATGTGTATCAACTTCTGGGTGAACGGATTAGCCTAATATATGTTATATCAACATACGTTGCGTATGTTATATTGTGTAGCCTAAGTGTTTGTGAAAATGACCGAATGAGTATAGAATTCGCATTCGTGCTCGCCATGACTAATTGTCATGGATATATAATTGTTGTATAGGCGATACCCCTTTGACAAAAGGATCTGCCCTAAATCACGCCCTGGCCAATATACGCTATATCTGTTAAAGCGTGTAGCCCAAGCAGTTGTGGAAATGAATGAATAAATATGGAACTTGGATTTATGCTTGCCATGACTATCCGTCGTGGATGCACGCGTGTTATAAATGGGCCAACTCCCTAGTGAAAGGATTTGGCCTAATACCTATGTGATCAACATACGTCAAGTATGTTGATGTATGTAATCTAAAATGTTTGTTGAAATGTCTGAATGAGTAGGTAGTTAGAAAATTGTAATGTATAAGGGTGTTGAGATATGTTTCTCAACTCCTTTAACTATGTGTATGCTTTCCTCCATGTACCGTATATTATAGTGTCTGTTTATCTATGTGATGCATATGTATCAATCCATGTTTAAGTTGTATTCCATAAAATGTAAAAAAAAAAAATAAAGCCGTGAAGGGTGATGGGGGAGTGGTGTAACGATTCCGTGCAACAGCCCTAAAGCGGATAATATCGGACCTTTGATTATATGATTTGTATAATTTGAAATCTTGATTCATTACTGCTTAAACTGTCTTCTAGGATATTTTTTTGTAATTAAATATGATTGGGGCTACTGTATAGTCCAGGCAATCGGTAACAGGCTTTACATTCGTGGCCGAGATTTATTCGCCACGTAGAACGTGTTTGACGAACCCGAGCCATACTAGAGTTGTCGATAGTGGTTAGGCCACATGAAGTGCTTACGCACTTCATGTCGATCCACTCGATGTGCGCTTATGCAAGTCGAGCTCGTCAAGTAACCCGATTGACCCGATGTATGTTCACTATGTATGGACGCTACTGCTTGAACCTAAAGTACCAACTTACCAGTGAAACCCCGTTAACCTTGGTACCTCAATCTGCTAAGACTCATGAGCCGGACATGGTGGTATGGGACACCGTGGTCGAGCTGTCGGCCTACACTGGGGCGATGAGCCTTCCCGTAGTGATCAGTGAGCAACCCAGACTCATGAGTCGAATACGGTGGTATGGGACACTGTATTCGAGCTGTTGGCCTACATTGATAAGGTGATGGGGGAGCGGTGCAACGAGTGCGTGTAACAGCCCTGACAGCCCTTTGTAGTGACCTCGAGCATACTCTGAGTTTACATGGAGGCGACGACCCTTCCGTAGCAACAAGAGTATATCTAGCCCTGTATTGATAAGGTGATGGGGGAGCGGTGCAACGAGTGCGTGTAACAGCCCTGGCAGCCCTTTACAGCGACCTGGAACTGCATCATCATATGAAATTATCTAGGACTGATGACCCTAGCTAGAATAGATCATTGTTTGAAAATGATATAAGGGAGGTACCTTAGTTTCCCAATACTGCTGTATGAAAAGGATTAATAACAACTCGGTAATCACGCTCATAACATAGCACTGCATGTGCCTGGAAGATGTGGAGCACTGAGGGATGAAAGCATGCCGCGAACGTAAGATGGTGTCACATGAGGGTGGTTTGGCAAGGGCATGCATCATGACTGCATTCCATACTTGCATTAACAAGATTATTTAGGAATGTTTGATTGTACTGCTTTATCATTACTGCTTGACTGAATTGATAACATGTTAACCTATGCTTTATTGTTCCACTGAGTTGATCACTCACTCCCACGTAACGGGACGGTGTTGTACACACCAATCAGACCTTGTTTGAGTTTCAGATGATGGCGATGCTACGAAGCGGAGCCAGACTTTTATGATGATGAACAGAATTTCTCATTTATGCAGTTTTGAGGTGGGTTCCTGTGAGCCGTGTCGTGATCGACGGGGCTTTCTGGGATGTTGATTAGATGACATTACACATTTGGTATAATTTAGAAATTTACATGTAATTATCTAACCTGGTAACATTATCACACTCTGGAGACTTACAACAGTTTATATATTTTATATATCTATCACAGTCTTCCGCTTGTTTAAACTAATCGTCTTTGGAGTATGATATGTTGTTTTGGCTTAATCTCATTCATGTTTCATGTACTAATATAGACAACATTCAATCATCAGCATATATGTTACATAAGTGATGCGTTGGAACTCGGGAGTTGAGTTTATACTCGACCCCCGATTTTCAGGGCGTTACAATTAAGCTTCAAGTCACTGTTATGTCCCTACATTATTAGTCTCCAAGTTTGTACTTTTAAGTCGATTGTCGTAGTCTGAATTTTTTTTTTTAAAGGAAACCTTCATTCATTGTTAGAAAATATATAAGTATCTGGACATTCGGGCTTTCCCAGGTAAAGGACCTGGCAGAAGCCTATCATGGCCAACAAGAAAGAAAGAAAAGGATGTGCAAAAGTGGAAAAAAGAAGAGAAAAAACGAAATGAAAGAGTGAACAGCCCCAGAGAAGATTCAAGATCTCTCCCTGGAAGGAATCTGCCTGACTGCTCCTAGACCCACTGAATCAAGAAAAAGCAACCCTCTAACCTGTTGCGGAAGCTCCCCACGATCATGGATTAGGTAATACAACTGGGTTCACTGCCCAAGCTGGCCATGCCATCGGCAGGCCCATTCCCTTCCCTGAAGATATGGACACATCAAGCCTGGCCTCTCATCTGCATCGTGTCGATTTTAGATAGCCAATAGCTCCATTTCCAACCCGGTCTCACCCGTCGATTGACCAGATCCACCGCTAGCAGAAAATCCGATTCCACCACCGCCCTAGAATGGTCATTGGCAAAACAAAGGGCGAGCCCGTCATGAATAGCCCGGAGTTTCGCATTCATACTAGAGTCAACCCGTAACACCTTGAAAATTGGGGGTCGATCATAGGCCTGACTCCTGAGTTTCAACACATCACTTATGCAACATAGATAATGATGATTAAATGTTGACCGTGTTAGTACATTAAACATGAGTGAGATTAAGCTAAATCAGTATATCATACTCCAGAGACAATTGAATCACGCAAGCGGAAGACTGTCATAGATAGATAATAAACATATAAGTTATGGTATGTCTCCAGAGTATAAACATATCCCAGGTGAAATATTACAAGTATCGATTCAAAATACAAAATGTTCAAAATGTGATGGTCCTCTACGATATATAAGCCCTGAAGCCCCGTCGATCAGAACGGCTCACATGAACCCGCCTGAATGCTGCATGTACGAGAATGCCTCCTCGTCATCATAAAAGTCAGGCTCCACCTCAAGAGTCGCGTCACCATTTGTAATTAAGACAGAGTCTGGTTGGTGTTTAAAACACCATCACGTAACGTGGGAGTGAGTGATCAACTCAGTGGAACAATAAAGCAAAGATTAACATGTTATCAATTCAATCAAGCAGTAATGATAAAACAGTACAACAATCATGTCTTAAATTCGTATGGAGTGAATGAGAGAGGGTTTAAGACCCTTATATAGGCCCAGAACTAACAAAAATAGCCCTAGGGCCTTGGTATACTTAGGTTATAGCCCAAGGGAGCTTGTCCCGATCCAACGGAGCACTTCTTGAGGCCCATTTTCTACGTGCGGTCGGACTTAAGGTCCCTGACATTGAATCTAGGTCAGGTTAAGTTTTTGGTCCGATCGGATTTACAGATCGACCGCAGCGGATCAGTTTCAGTTCGACGGTCACCGGTACTCGATTGGGGCCACAAGTGCACTGGCATGTGGGGAAAATTTCCCCCGATCCGAGGGTGTAATTGGGTCAGATTCTGACAGTCTGAATCCTTACAACTTGCCCACAAACAGAGCGACTCAGATTACTTAATTTGAGTTTAATTCTAAAGATATTCGTGTTTCTCACATACTTTGCTCTGGGCTCAAGCGAATAGCTTCGGGATAATATCTGGACTTGATTTCCGAGGTGGTGATCAAGTCCAGCAAGGCGGTCTTAATTATATAATTTCGTAGTAATTGAACTTTCGACGTGCAGTCCAGGTTCGATACGAAGTTTCAATGTGCTCCCGAAGCAATCGGGAATAGAGTTCGATCCTAGATTTTAGGGTAACCTAGTGTCAATGATTCTACAAGTTTTAGGTTTTGCAGATTGTATTTAAAGTGATTAGTGCTAATTTTGCATGAAATCTAGTTTAACACTAGTTAACTCTCGCCTAATTTCTAAAGGATTTGGTCCTTAGTGATTTTGCCTGAGGTGGTACTCGGGTCTTTGTACGGGTTTTTTCGAGACGTTACACAACCCCATACCCTTTAGCAAAAGAGAAGAGGAAAGTACCTTTATCATCTCTGCAGATTCTGCCACTGCTAGATAGCCCCGGGTTACCCTTAGCCAACCCATCAACATTCAATTTGGACCAGCCTAGGGGGGGCCTGATCCACTTCACGATTTTGGATGAGATCGCCTCAGAGCGGGAAGAACCATGTGAAGGACATACACTAGGATTACTACTGGTGGCCCTATCAGGCCATTGGAAAAGAAGGGACAGCCACCTTCTGATGTTGGCAATGACATTTGGGGAAGTCAGAAGCCGACCGTCGAATCTATCAGAATTTCTAGCCCGCCAGATTTCCCAGAAAATCAGACAAGGAAGGACCTTGAACATAGTTGAGACGGGGCCATCTGCGGGAGGGAGATTCCACCAAAGATTAAGCCTGGCCTCGATGGAGAGAATCCACCTGAAGAGGACATTGAAGGACCGACCAAAGTGCTCCCAAGTGGACGACGCCAGCTCGTTGTTAATCATGAGGTGGAGCAGAGATTCGTCAGTAGACGAAGAGGTCGAGCAACATTCACATCTACAGGCTAGCTTTGAATGATGCTCGAAATGTTTGTTTCAATAAGCTCATTGCATCTGAGAGGTATGTTTTCTACTTAAGACTTATTAGATGTGTTGTTGGAAGCGAGATGAAATGCACTTGTTCATCCACTTATTCCAGCTGAATAACCTAAAAAAGGTTCTTGGGGCAATTTGTTATTTAAGAAAATATTTTTAACACCTTCTATGATAAATTCCACTAATTACTAGTCCTTAACAATTGTAGCTGCATTGAATCACGAAGACATAGATGATTTTCTTGTGTTGAGAATGATTCTCTATGGAATTCCTCTTGATGAACCGTATTTGAAAGCTCACTTGTCAGTGCTAATGAGAGAAGAATTGAAAAGTCTCAAGGGAGGAAGGCTTCATGCACAAGTCTTTGGAGAATATTATTGGAAATTCTAAATATGCACAAGTCTTTTTCAATATCATTGATTTTGCCAGTTGATTCTTTCATGTCATTTAATTGGTGGACATGAACATGTTATTTCATTAACAAGTACATGAGTTCCTCACTGTATTAGTAAAATATTAAGTTTCCTCGTATGTCTTAGCTAAAAACAAGCCCAGTTGTTCTTTTCTCAATTGTATTATTTAGGAATCTTTTTTCTTTGAAAGGACTTTCACAAGAATTGAGCGGGGCAAGCATGAAATTGAGTGGGAGCAAACTAGAAATTGAGCGGGGCAAACTAGAAATTGAGCGGGGCAGGCTTGAAATTGAGCAGGGCAAACTAGGAAATGAGCGGGACAAGCATGAAATAGAGCGCGGCAAACTAGGAAATGAGCGGGGCAAGCATGAAATTGAGCGGGGCAAGCATGAAATTAAGTGGGATAAACTGGAAAATCAGCGGGGCAAACATGAAATTGAGCGAGGGAAACATGAAATCAGCGGGGCAAACTATAAAATCAGCGGGGCAAACATGAAATTGAGCGGGGCAAACTATAAAATCAACAGGGCAAACATGAAATTGAGCGGGGGAAACATGAAATTAACGGGGGAAACTAGAAAATCATTATGCCCACTGTTTCCCATGGTATTATTCACATGATATTTCGATATGCTTCAATTTGGGGCTCAACCGCTAAAATTAGATGGACGGCGTGGATATACTACATACATTCAATGTAGGCCCATCTAAGTGTAGGTTATAGGTTTAAGTTATAAGTGTAGGTTATAGGTTTAAATTTAAGTTAGGTTATAGGAAATCGGGTTCAGGACCGGGTTTAGGTTTGGGTTTTCAAGTTTAGGTTTAAGTTAAGGAGTTGAGATTAGGATTAGGTGTAAGTTTAGATATAGGGATTTTAGAATACATTTAGGTTTTAGGTTTAGATTTAAGTTTAAGTTAGGTTATAGGTTAAGGTTCAGGTTTAAGAAATCGGGTTCGGGACTGGGTTTATGTTAGGGAGTTGATATTAGGATTAGGTGTAAGTTTAGGTTTAGGGATTTGAGAATACATTTAGGTCATAGGTTATAAGTGTAGATTATAGGCTTGGGTTATAAGTATAGGTTATAGGTTAAGGTTTAGGGAATTAAGAATACGTTAAGGTTTAGGTTTAGGGATTTGAGAATACATTTAGATTTTAGGTTACAAATGTACGATATAGGTTTAGGTTTAAGTTAGATTATGGGTTAAGGTTTAGGGAATTGAGAATAAGTTAAGGTTTAGGTTTAGGGATTTGAGAATACATTTAGGTCATAGGTTATAAGTGTAGGTTATAGGTTAAGGTTTAATGAATAATTGAGAATACGTTAAGGTTTAGGTTTAGGGATTTGAGAATACATTTAGATTTTAGGTTACAAATGTACGATATAGGTTTAGGTTTAAGTTAGATTATGGGTTAAGGTTTAGGGAATTGAGAATAAGTTAAGATTTAGGTTTAGGGATTTGAGAATACATTTAGGTCATAGGTTATAAGTGTAGGTTATAGGTTAAGGTTTAGGGAATAATTGAGAATACGTTAAGGTTTAGGTTTAGAGATTTGAGAATACATTTAGATTTTAGGTTACAAATGCACGATATAGGTTTAGGTTTAAGTTAGATTATAGGTTAAGGTTTAGGGAATTGAGAATAAGTTAAGGTTTAGGTTTAGGGATTTGAGAATACATTTAGGTTTAGGTTTAGGTTTAGGTTTTGAGCGGGGGCAAGCATGAAATTGAGTGGGGCAAACTAGAAAATCACGGGGCAAAAATGAAATTGTGGGAAACATGCATCGGCGGTAGGCAAACTAGAAATTGAGCGGGGTAGGCATGGAGTGGGGCAAACATGAAATTGAAAATCTAAGAATGAGTGGGGCAAGCATGAAATTGATGAAAGGCAAACTAGGAATTGAGCGGGGAAACATGAAAGTGAGCGGGGCAAACTAGGAAATTAGGGCATGACATTGAGTGGGCAAACTAGAAATGAGCGGGCAAGCATGAAATGGAGCGGGCAAATGAAATTGAGTGGGGCAAACATGAAATTGAGCAGGCAAACAAGAATTGAGCAGGGCAAACATGAAATTATGAGGGGCAAACTGGAAAATCAGCGGGGCAAACATGAAATTGAGCGAGGGAAGGCATGAAATCGGCGTGGCGAAATCTGTAAAATCAAACTAGGAAATGAAATTGAGCGGGAAAATAAAAAGCGGGCAAACTAAAAATTGTTATGCCCTTGAGCCGTGGTATGATTCACTTAATATTTTGATATGCTTCAATTTGGGGCTCAACCCCTTAAATTAGATGGAAAAGCGGATGGATGGCGTAGATATACTATAGGAAACGGATTGGGCGCCAACAACCAATTGAGTTCGTTCCTGGCTATTTTTATAGATCATTTTATCATATTATACAAAATTGAGCGGGGGATCTCAAACATTAAAGAAATGTTTAATGAACATCGACCATTAAAAACTTTTTGGGGCCAAGTGAAATTGTCTTTATCACCTAAAAAAAGCAGGCAAACATGAAATTATGAGCCTTCATCGGGTCTTTATCACTTAAAAAATCATATTGGATTTTAACCAAGACGCAAACAAATACACTTTTTGGGCCTCGGGCAAACATGGATCCCTATCACTCATGAAATTGAGCGAGGGAAACATGAAATCGGCGTATCCAATCACCATTGTTTTCCTCTAGTGGTAAAATCAAATTTCCATCTAATTGGGGTGACCCCTTAAATTAGATGGAAATTGAGCGGGGAATGGAATGGATGGAACATACACCATGGTGGGGCCCACAGAGCACCCACCACCATCCACGAAAATTGTTATGCACCGACCATCTTGTTGAGAGTCAAATATTACATATTAGACCGTGTTATGAATTTATTCACGGTTTAATATTTTGATATGCTTCGGGATTTAGGGCGGCTGAAAAAAAGAGTATTAAAAATTTGATGGAAAAGCAAGTTGGATGGACCCCAAGGGACTAAGATCGACACCAGGGATCCAAGAAAACCAAGAAAATGAAGTTCAAGTGGCCTAAAAGTTGTCCAGAACGCAAGATCACAGGGTTCCCACTATCCGTTCAGCTTAAAAATTCATACAGGGCCTAAGGATTCTAAATGAACCGTACACGTCGAAATTCATCCGACGGATCATCGCGGAAGCAGCCCAACAGACAGATCAGCCCCCATATCGGCGATGCGAGGCCCATTTTGGTATTGACATGAGGATGATTTCTCGAAAATGTCACGGGGGATCCCACGTGTCATCCATGTCTTCAAGAACTCCATCTATTTTTATAGATCATTTTATCATATTATAGGGTCAAAAATCAACCGTTAAAGAGAAGGATGGAAATCTCATGGGCCATGATATTTTGGATCCAAAGTCCCTACCGAATGTTTTTGAGCAGAATACGATTGGACGGCTCGAGATATGTGAAGAGGGACCCACCGATCATCAAAGCTCGATATCAATCGCTTAACAGTAAAGCGATCTCAATTGGACCACATTAAAGGGGAAACAATGTTTAATGAACATCGACCACCGTAAAACTTTTTGGGGGCCATAATGGAAGTATAGAATGGGTCAAAATTGATCTTTGTTTTTCGTTCGCATCGAATAGCCTTCATTTCTCGCGATGTCAATTTTATCATAAAAAAACATAACGTAGATTACTAGAAGTGCGGAAAATCTCCGCAAATCCCAGTTGGAGTATAACTTCATGCAAGTGGGATGCTTATAAAAGCCGGACTACGGGGGCAGACAGGGAGCATCATCATTGGAGGGATAGGGAGGATTTAAAGGATGAGAGAGACAAAGAAAAAATCACCATTTTTTTCCTATTTTATTTTTTTAAGAGATCTAGTCCACCATGTCTATGTGTGGCTAAACCTCTTAGCTAATTTCCATCTAAGCTTTTGATGGGATTGAACCTTGTGCCTTTGTTTTGTTGAATTGATGTTGATTTGGGTTTTATTATGGGAATGGAAAGTCTTTAATGGTCTGTTGCGGATTGAAATTAAATGGTTGAATGGCTTTGGAATGGATGGAACACATCACACCATGGTGGGGGTACCCTTCCTAACCTTCATACATTGATTGGTTGGTAATTAGTTTAGTTGTTTGTTTTGTCCTGGGCATCCACCATCCATCTTACACACCTTGGTTTTGATCCACTTCACCACGTACACTAGTGGTTGGGCCTAATATTATACCTTTCACCACCACCAACCATGTAGATCATGGTGGGGCCCACTTTGAATCATGGAGCACCGGAGGAGTAGCCAATCCGTTTCCTATACCTATACATTCGATGTGGGCAAATACAAAATTCAGATTTACGTGCTTTCTTCTTCTGGACCGACCATTTTCGCAAATGAGAAGACAAATGTTGATAAGGGGCCCCACAAAAACCCTATACTTTTTTATTTCTGGTCGACCCTAAAAGCAAGAAAAGGGGTGAAAGCCTGAGCATGGAGGAGTAGCCAATCCGTTTCCTATACCTATACATTCGATAGTGGTAAGGAAAAGTTTAAAATATGTCAAAGGTGCTTTCTTATTTGGAACCATTTTGAAAGGGAGGAGTTAAAAGCCCACGTTTCTTTCACTGGGAGAAAAGGAGGGGTATTTTCAGTAGTAGTGGTAAAAAAGGAAAAATCAGTTGAAAAGGGAGGAGAAAAAGCTGCAGTGAAAAGGAGAAGGTTTGTCTTCTTTCATTAAAACAAGCGCTTGTGTCTAAGTTGCTAAAAGGTGGGGTCCTTCTTTCATTAAATGCTAAAAGGTGGGGTCCATAGTCCTAAATTTCTCAATTTTACGAGATAATACTACTTTATCATTATGTTATTTACATTCTGCTACCTTTTTAAAATGATATCACTTTTTTCCCTAAATTAACTAAAATGCCCACTAATTAATAAGGTTGCGTAAATAACTGTTATTTTATATATATATAGCACCTGTTCGTATGGAACTCGTGTGAACTTTTTGGTGGGCCTATCATACATGATGTGAGTCTGAAATCTGAACGGTCCACGTGATGCAGAACCCCATGAAACCCCTAGGGCCTAACTTTTACTTTAATCCAAAACTTTGGTGAACCATGAAAAATGATATATATATATATATATATATATATATATATATATATATATATATATATATATATATATATATATATATATATATCAACCGGCCGCGGAGTACATTGCTGGTACTGGTTACTGGTCGATGTTCTATGAGCCCTAGTGTAATGTATATATTTTATACACTTAGGTGGAAACCTACTATTAGAAACTTCCTAGAGCCCACTTGACATTTGGATATGCCTTATTCTTATACTCATGCCCTAAGACGATACGGAAAAATGAGTGGATGGTATGGATAAATCATATATGGAGCCCATAAAACACCATAAGTGGGTGTCTTTGTAGCAGAGCTGTCAACGGGCCAGATCAGGGATTAGTCTCTGCCCGGATTTTGAACTCTTTCCTGCCGACTGCTATTCAAAATTCTGTTTTTTTCAGGCCAGTGCCCGGCACACGGACACCCATACTTTGTGATAGGTTAAAACCTATCTGGATTAGGTGTACCCTGGTCTCACCCAACGCGGTGTGGTCCTCACTGTATATCCAGGCCGTCCATCCATATTTCTGCTCCTTTTGAGAGCATTAACACAAAAAATAATAATAATAATAATAAATAAGCACGTCCAAATCTCAAATGGACTACAGTGCTGATTGAATTCCCACCATTAAAAATTTCCAATGGCCCACTGTAATACCCACCCTGAGTTTATTTGCCATCAAACCTATTGATAAGGACACAATGACCGGATGAAGGGAAAAACAAATATCAGCTTCATCCAAAACTTTTGTAGCCCACAAAATGTTTTTAGCAGTGGATGTTCAACAACTATTGTTCCTCCGGTATGGTCCACCTAGATTTGGATCTGCTTCATTTTTTGGCTCATGCTCTAAAATGATCAGGAAAAACTGTTGGAAGATGTTGATATATAATATGTGTAAGATTTCTATAAAGTGGGCCTTCTTGATTAACAGTCTGGATTGTCCTAAAGGTTGGAAAATGTGATCAAGTAAACTAGTGGGCCCCACTAAATTGTGATACTTCCATTAAAATATGCGTAAGGGATGGAATGCTATATCTGTGAGGAGTTTTAATTGGTTTCAAACTCTTTTCCTCTCTGCTAGTATTTAACAGGGTTGGGTCCCCAATCCAGCACCATGACAGGAAGATAATTCCATCATATCTTCAGTAAGGAGGTTTATCGGTATTCGATTTCCACATTAAGAAATCTAACAATACAGACATCACGGCTAATAGAGTACCACCCAATACATTACAAGAGGGCAACAAGTTGTATGACAAATAAACATCACGATAAGCATTATGGTGGGCATTAGGGAGTTTGTAATGGTGGCCATTCAATTAGCATAGTTTCCTTTTTGTGATTCTTTATAAAAACTTTAATTAATAATTTTATTTTTAGATATCTATTTAATTTTTTAAGCAAATTTATTAATTGGTGGATATTTTATTCATTTTAGAAAAAATATAAGGAAAGTGGAAGAAAACTAACAGAAGTACCCTTGACAATAACTTCATTAATGAAGTGCCTTAACGAAAATTTAATTTATAAAGGTATCAGGATGTAAATGCCATGTTAATAAGGTACTGTTTTGTAAAATTTATTTGATAGATTTAAATGGGCTGCATGAGAGAAACATTGAGGATTGAACATCAACTGTTGAACATTTGTGGGGCTATAGAAGTTTTAGATCTGACTAATACTTTTGTGTTTTCAATTCCTCCTAATAAGAGTGACTTTATGAACAGAATCAGTGTGTATGGATGACATATAAACGTAGGGAGGTCTCAACTATAGCCATTTCTCTGCCCACTTTTTCCTTGGCAATCCGCATCCCACATTCTGGTATTCAGATGGACCTGATCCTTTTAGGCAAGGCATATACACTATCCTGATTGTCTGGTGATTGGCTTTGATCAGCATAACAAAGATGGCAGCCACTCATCAGGTGGTCACTACTCTATCTTTGCCCCAGTCTCACAAATCAGGGCCAGACATGTATCAAGATGTGAATGATTGATAAAGTGAATTATAGTCACCACATTCTGTATACATATGTGGGCCCGGCTCTTTGAATCAAGGCATCTTCATCATGAGGATTGCCTAGTGAGTGGCTCCGATCTTACACGTGTAACTTTTTCTGTGTGTATATTGAGTGCCTAAAGAAGGTGCACTGAACAAATGTATGCATGCGTACATGCAAGCACAAATATGATCTTTTGTCATACATCTGATTCATGCACCGTGTCCTACCTTATAAGTTGACTGACGGGATCTTTTTTGTCTTTCCAGCCAAGGCATCTATGCAGTGAGCCTACAGTGTAAATTCCATGTTATTATCATGTGTGGAGGCATGTACCGTGCACAAGTGGGGTCCACTTCACCTTTTATCCATGATGTAATGTGGAAGTTGGGCTTAGGCCTTTTAGATGGATGGGATGAACTTTGCCCTATTTCCAAACATTGATAATCAACTAACTACATGAATGGGTATCATTGGCCGTGATCATTCAAGGGAGGTGGCATTAAGTATCCAACTACCCATCTCTATCTTATAAATACCATCAGTCCATTTTTCTTTAAATGGAACACTTCCACACGCAACACGGCACATATACATGCATGACTTTGACAGTCACCATTAGATGTGGGGCCAACATGCTTTAATTTCCAACTGCTCTTGGAATTCCTAACACAACAATCTCACGGGTCAAGCAAGCCATGACCATCAGCACTAACACAAAAACGGGTCACAAGCTCAAGCAAGCACATGGACCATTTATTTATTTATGCGAAAGAGTCCAGCACTTTAGATGCCCTCATTTCTCCGTTTTACTGAGTTCATAATCTAACAGGTACAAGCTACAAACAAGCCATGACCATCAGTCACGGTTAACACAACAATCTCACGGGTCAAGTGGGCAATTGATCAACTCACCTTTGAGATACCCATCAGCACTAACACAACAATCTTAAGGGTCAAGCAAGCCATGACCATCAGCAGGTCAAGCACGTGGCACCATTTATTTATTTATGCGAAAGAGTCCTGTGCACTTATTCTTCTTTTTCTTTTTTTACTATTGACTGCCCTCATTTCTCCGTTACTGAGTTCATAAATTATAATTAGCAAACAGTACAAGCTACAAAATAGGATGACAAAGTGTCACGGTTACCTTATCACGTGTGGCAATGGATTATAAGATGAGTGGGCAATTGATCAACTCACAGCTTTGAAAGATACACATCATAGTGTTCCTACAAACAAACCAATGGTTTGCATCCCATCCCCACTGTTTCGTAATGTGACCCTCTTTGAATTGTACATTTGGTTGGTTTTTTGTCCCGAGGCCCCGAATCCAAGAAATAGTGGACAGGAGTGGATGCTATAACTTTAGCTTGTTTTGATCCCTAGCTTTCACCAGCTCATTTAATGAGGGAAGACACTAAGGAGGTAATTGATCTAGGTGATTTACAATTGACTAACACCTTTGATGAAAGATACACATCAAAATATCTCCACACACAGACCTATAGCTGGTATCCAATTCCCCTTGTTTCCTGTGATGTTGTCCACTTGAGTTATGGATCTGGTTGGTTTTTCCTCCGGGGGACCCGAATCCAGCACATAACTTGATGGACGGAGTAGATGTTATACACACACACACACACACACACACACACACACACATAACATCATGGCCCCACATAACTTTAAGAGTCACGCATGTAAATTATAGGAGTCACTCATCAAAGTAGCCACCATTTTTCCAGATGATGCTTTGCCTTACCAGTCGTATAAATTACGGGAGCTACTCATCATAGTCACAATTTTTCCAGATGCCTTGTATTACAAGTCAGGTCAACAAAGTATTCACCATCCCGTAGATGCCTCGCCTCACAAGTAACAAGTCCGGTCTAACCAGATATTGACTTGAAAATGAAAGACTGATAGAATTGATTGTCAGTCTCCACACTTTTAGGCAGGTGTGCCCATCTCATTATTAGATGATGGGCCTGATTCTTTAGGGCGCGGATTAGGTACTACCCCCGCTTGTTCCGAGCTCGGGACAGGCGGAGGCCCCATGGGCCACCGAGGGGCCACTGTGATGTATGACTTCTATCCACACTGTTAATCTATTTTTCCATATTATTTTAGAATAATGGACCAAAAAATAAGGCAGATTAAAGGATTAAATGGACCACACAGTGGGGATTAAATTCCTACCGTTGAAAAATTCTCAGGACCGCAGAAGTTATAGTTCAAGGATGATATTTATTTTTTCACTTCATCCAGGTGTATATGACCATATCAACAGGTTGGATGGAAAATAAATGACACAATGGACCTTATGAAGGTTTCAATGGTGGGCATCCATAGTACTGCTACTTGCTATGGTGTGGTCCACTTGAGACTTTGATCTGTCTTATTTTTGGTCCAGTATTTTAGAATGATATGGAAAAATGAATGGACGGTTTAGATAAAAGTAATACATCACGGTGGCCCCTCAGTGGCCCACGGGGCCTCCGCCTGTCCCGAGCTCGGAACAGGCGGGGGTAGTACCTAATCTGCGCCCGATTCTTTAAGGCAATGCATTCACGGTCAGGATTGCCTGATCAGGGCTCAATCTCACCAAGATAACTAATTGTGCATGTTCCAAATGGATGCTATCATAGTGGCGTATCTATTCTCCCATGACCTGAAGGCTTTAGAACATGACATCTACTTTCTTTAGCCATGGAAAGGTACTTACATTCATTAGCCACTTTATGGGCCCCACTTTTATACGGACTTTTCAAGTCACCATTTTGGCCTGATGGTTATGGTAGAATTTTAAATTATTAATATATTGATCCATCCACCACCTCATAAACCCCATTATCTTCCCCACTACTATTGAGTCTTCAAGTCTGCTTTAACTCGCTCATGGTAGTGTAAATGTTATTTAGGTAGGACCTAAGGAAAGTTACTTGACATCCATCCATCACATTATGTGGTCTAACATTTCTATTGACTCTCCGAGTTACTATTTTGTCCACTTATGAGGAAAAAATTGGTCCTGATAATGCAAAAGTTATTAAGGCAAGGACCATTAAAAGGTATCTAACATCCATCTATCACGTTATGGGCTCCTCTTTTTTCTTGTTGTACCATGTGTTTTGTGTTCACATTACCCATCCTAAGGCTAGATAAGGAGGCTTGTGTCGAGTTGGCAGCCAAATCAAACTTCTACAGCTTCTATCATAAATCCCCATTAGCTCTTCAAATTATTACCTCCTTTTTGGAAGAAAAAGATTGCACCAAGCACAATCAGTGAAATGTATTAACCAAAACATGGGATAGAATTTTTAATCCACGCCTAAACTCAGCTGCTAAGTGGAAGCTTAGCTCCCCATGAACAAAAGGACTAGGCTTAAACTTATTATGTATTTGGGTTGTGTGGGCATGCTGGATCACATATCAAGCTTGATTATTGTATATAGCATGTGTTTGTAACCATGTCTTGTGTAGAATATTATAACCACCATCTTAAATAGGTCATTGCTCAAATTAGACTCATCCAACAATCCTAACATTTGATTTGTGCCTTCAAAAGGACCACATAGAGGAATCTTGTGTGTGACTTTGGATTGTTAAATTGATATGCTAACCCCTTAGATGTTGCTTCCAATTGGATTACTAACATTGTCCACAACAGGTCCATCAATCCAACTATTAACATTAGTTAATCAAATTGGGTTTTGGTTATAGTCCATACAAAATGCGGCCAAGTAAATGGATGGTCCAGAACAAGTGCATCTCCTAGACTGTAGAAAGTATTGACTTTTCATGTGTGGTTCATTAACTATCAATTGCATTGGTTGAAAATAAGCTTGTTGTTTTGTTTTAATTATGTCAGGAACACCTTTATTTGAGATGCCTGGTGTGAGAGGATCATCTCCACCTTTTTTAGTGTCACAGTACAACTTCGGCCTGAAATCTATTGTCACCTGTCCCCACTACAAACGATGAATTATGTAGCATTCTGATCATCAGAAAATGTAGACGTTCCAATGTGGACCCACTGTTTGGTGATCCCTATTCTTTGCTATTAGCCTCCCATTATGAATGGGCGACGCACCAGAAACCTCCTAGCTTCTGGTGGCATTATGTATACATTCAACTTGGGAGGCTTCTAGGCAATGGCACATCCATTATGGGTCCCACGTCATCAATGGTTTGGATCATCAAAAATGAAATAAAATTTAAGTGGACCCCACAAATCACAATGCACAAATTTTGGAAAATGCAAAGTGCATTTATTTGATGAAGAAAAGGGAAGCCATTTGCACTTCCCTAACTTGTAATGATGACATGCTATTCTCTAGGAAAATTATTATACGCAGTGTTGTCAAAATCCTATGATTTAGGATTTATGTTTAATCTTGAATAAAATTATTCGAATCCCGCCTTTGAATCCCTTTTTTATATGAATCTTATGATATTATGATTTGAATCCCTATGATTTATAATTCAAATCCTGAGTTATGATTCAAATTATACTTGTTTTCTTCTATTTCCAGCTTTTCGGTTTCATTTTATGTTTTTAAATTGGTGAGGGCGTTAAGAATTGTTTAGAAGAAAAAAAAAAAAACCTATATATATATATATATATATATATATATATATATATATATATATATATATATATCATTTAGAAAAGGTAAATTATGTTATTTTGTTCTTTATAAGAGATTAAATTATATATTTTTTCTTCAATGTTAAATGTTAGTGTTTTTTGTATGATTTCTTACTTCTTAATTGAATGAAAAACTAAATTAATTTATGACTTATCTAGAATGTTTGTATGGATGGTTATGATCATCTTGACGTATATGTATTGTGGAATGATGGTTAGAAATCAAAATATCATTTTCCGTTGGTCTACGGAATCAAATGCCGCTTTTCTAATCCAATTCTACATTCAAGAAAAGTAATAAGAACATAAATTATTAAAGGATCCTTGTATTATTTTTTTACTAGGATAATTTCTTGAAAGACAAAAAAAAAAAAAAAAAAAAAAAAAAAAAAAAAAAAAGAAGAAGAAGAAGAAAAGAAGAAGAAGAAGAAGAAGAGGAAAGATGAGTCATTTTACTTTTTTTTAAGTAATACCATGTCATGATAGTGTTTACGTCTTTAATTTTTTTCTGATTTATTTATATATATTTTTAATTTTTATTTTGAAAAAAAAAAACTTACGATTTACGATTTGTCACTCGATACAATTCAACCCCAATTACGATTTGCAATATGATAACGATTTTGACAACATTAGTTACAAGAGATAAGTTTCTTGTTGGATAATTGTATCCCATCATGACCCTACCTTGTCTTGATTAAAGAGGCTCATGTTTTGCTTGCTATCTGCACTCCAAAAAAGTGATTTCGACGAATATGATTAGAGTGGTGACTCAACATGCTTTGATTTTTAATTGCTCTAAAAAAATTTGCCCTCATTGAGAATTGAAGCAATTTTCAAGAAAATAGAAATTACACTATTCTTGGTCTGCTTACCCAGGGTACATCTTGTGGTCTACAGATTGGACCAGGCGGGCCGCAAATGATCCATCAAGATGATGTTTGACTAGGTTGGAGAAGAACCCTTTGTAACAAAATCAGGTGGGACGTACCTGCCAGCAAGATCTATAGTGAACTCCTGCAATCAATTTCATAGTAAAAATGTTTAAGGTGTGAAAGTATGAAGAGTTAGAAAAACCAAAAGTGTGCTCGGTTAAATGCCCCATTAGGTCGAACCTAACTAAAGTGTGCCCTAACTGGAATTGCATATATATATATATATATATATATATATATATATATATATATATATATATATATATATATATATATATATATATTTCCAAACGGCTTTTATATTTCAATAAGACAATGGATGCTATACAATATGTCAAGTGGGCCCCAACAAAAGATTCGGACCTCACTCCTCGTGTAAAGCATGAAAAGAAGAGAACAAAGAAAATAAAAACAAATCCCGGGTCTAGGTCAAGGATGTCTGATGCACCCTATTCGGCGTTGTCTAAGACGGTTGCACCCCTCACACGTCGGGAAGGGTCGACCAAGAGTCAAATATTCTCGTTTGGGCTACCAATGCCTTTGGCCCATTTTGCCAATGCATCATACGTACGAGTTCCCTCCCTTAGAATGTGTTTGAATTGGATGTTGAGCCTCCCGCTGAGGTGCCGGATTGCACCAAGGATGTACCAGACATTCCAGGAGAAGTTGGCATGAGGATTGACAATCGCTTTCGCTAGAATTTTAGAGTCAGTCTCAGCTAAAATGTTTGGCAGGCCCAAATTGTGGCATAAGGTTATACCATCTAGCATGGCCTGAGCCTCCGCTGCCATGTTGGTGGAGCGCCCGTAATATCGATGGAAAGCAAATACAATTTTTCCGTGATGGTCCCTGCAAATTCCACCACCGCCACTCTCCCCCGGGTTGCCTCTGGATGAACCATCAACATTAAGCTTCAACTAACCTGGGGGAGGTTTCGACCACTTAACTATGATAGGCTTGCCTGGTGGCTTTGGGTCAGCAGAAGGAATAGAAAGAGAGCGGAGGAGAATCGTATCAGCCAGAGAGACTCTGTCAGGAGCTTGAACAGAGAGGCCGAGCTCTCTTAGACACCGATGGACTATGAAGGTAATCTCGAGAGGCGTACATTCGTCGGGTGTCAAAACGGCGGCGTTTACTGCTTTTCCGCATTTCCCAAGCAATGAATGAACGAGACCGTGAGATAGGGGACTTTGTTGTTGCGGTTGGCTCTGTTGTACCAAGAAAGGAACTATTGCAATATAGAAGGATTTACCAAGGCTGGAACATCAAAGAGTCGTTCAAAATGGCCCCACACTTCAGACGCAACTCTACCCCTGCTGAAAAGGTGGTCAGAGTCCTCCACCGACCAACAGTCCTGGCCCTGAATCGAGGTTGGTATCTGACCAGAAGATTGCATTTGAGGAGGGCCTGCAGAGGGAGCTGGAGAAGCTGGCCCGCAGCATTCGCATTTAGACGCCAGAGCAATACCAGTTTTGCTAACATACGCGTGAACTGGGATTGCACCTTGGATGATCTTCCAGCTAAAAAGACCCAGTTTTGGAGGGAGCACCCCATTCCAGATCCATTTTGTCCAGGGGAGGGTGGGTTGCTGAGAGCGGGTAGAATTCCAGGCCGATTTGAGGGAGAATGACCCATTGGTGGACAGGTCCCAAATCAGCCTGTCCTTCCTGTTTGTAATAGAAATGTTGGCTGATTGGACAATGCACAAGGCAGCAGGGGTGAGGATGTTCGCAATTGTAGTGGAAAGATTGACGTCAAGAGGAAGAAAGTACTCCCTAATCGAGAGGTTCAGCAAAAGCGGGGGAATAGAGGTTGCAGACGCGCCAAGGAGCAAGCCTCTCCCTGTCCAGTTTGAAGTCCAGAAATTAATGGAGCCTTCTCCAACCATCCATCTGGAGTGCTGTAGAGTAAATTGGAGGTTTCTTAATATAGGCTTCCAAACAGACGAGCTGGTGAATCCATCCAATCTTCGGTTGTGTAACAGCCTTTGGAAATATTTGGCTGAGAAGAACTTGGCCCATAGTGACGTTCCTTGAAGCAATTGCCAGCCCATTTTGATGCGGAAGGCGCACATGACATCGTCCAGACGCCTAATGCCGAGGCCCCCCTCCGAGAGAGGTGTGCAAACCAAGTTCCAGTTAACCCAATGCCTTCTATTTCCATGTTCTGAACTGCCCCAAAAGAAATTTGCAACTTCTCTTTCAATCGCTTTAATGACCGATTTCGGAATGGGAATGGCCGAAAGCATGTGGATGGGGATACTGGAGAGGACGTGTTTAATAAGGATAAGCTTGGCTGCTGGGTTGAGGAGTTTGGCCTTCCAACCCTCAATCTTATTGGTGATCTTTTGAGACAATGGTGAAGATAGTTAAGTCACGACCCTACCTTTTGTTAGAGGGACGCCCAGATAAAACGTGGGGAGAAGAACTTGCTTGAATCCAGTCAGGTTGGTCAGCTTCAAGGCCTTGCTTCTAGTGGATTTCTTCAGCAAAATAAACGAAGTCTTGGAGTAGTTCACCTTTTGGCCGGAGGTTGATTCGTAGCTCCTAATGAATGAGAGTAGCGATCGCACGTTTGTCAGCCTGCCATTGAGAAAAAGGACAGCGTCATCAGCAAAAAACAGGTGGGTAATCAAAGGACAGTTTCGAGGGAGCTTGTATGGCTGGCATCGGCTAGAAGAGAAAAGCCTTGATAGGCCCCTGCTGAATACTTCTGCTGCCAATATAAAAATGGAGGGGGATAGCGGGTCCCCCTGTCTGAGACCTCGGTTTGATTCGAAGAAACTGAAGCTCCGACCGTTTATGATTACCGAGAACCAGACGTTCGTCCAACACCTTTGAATGCAATTGATCCACCGCCTATCAAAACCAAAATTCTGCAGGACTTGGATAATGAAGTCCCATTCAAGACGATCATAGGCCTTTTCCATGTCAATTTTAAGGATAAGATTGCCCCCATAGGCTGGTCTATCAATTTCATGAACCATCTCCCTAGCAATGGCAATATTCTCTACAATTGATCGCCCTTTGACAAAGGCTGCTTGCTCCAGGGATATCAAGCCTGGAAGGAGGGGAGCTAGCCTATTGGCCAAGATCTTGGAAAAAATCTTCATGATGTAGTTGCATAGACTTATGGGCCGAAAATCAGTGATGTATTTAGCGATCTTCTTCTTCGGAATGAGGCAGATAGAAGTGCATTGGAAGGCTCGTGGAATCGGGCCACCTGAGATGAATTCTTTGGCCGCTTCGAAGAGGTCATAGGCAATCACATCCCAGCATGAGGAAAAGAATGATATATAGGGGGGGGTTTTTTTTTTTGGATCCCAAAAGCACCATGCATTTCCTTCCAGGTAGGACATGAAATGAAGCTGATCAGATTTGGGTAGAAAGCACCCACCCCGATCATAACAAAAGCACATAACTGCAACATGCCAATATGTCAAGCTTTTCCCTTTTTTTCTTTTTCTTTTTTTAATATCATGGAGAAGTAACAGCAAAAACAAAAACAAACAAACAAAATGAAAAAAAATAATAACAAATAAATAGGCCACAAGTAACACAGACTTAATTTTCTCTCTCAAAAATTGAGAGAATAGAAATTTGGACAAGTTGGGGAATATACGCAAATTAGCAATATTACAGCAGGAGCTTCTCTAACCCAACAAGCACCTCTACTTGGAAACTCACATACAGCAGATATTCAACATATGTTAAAGCTGTCTTGATTAATGGACAGACCTCACCATCCCAATGGCAAGGACCTGCTTGTGCATGTCTCAGATGTACTCACACAAGCAAGGTTGGCATGTGTAGACGAGTATATACTCTTAATAAAAGAAAAGTTGCTGACTTTGAATAATGATGATTCCAGAAAAGAAAAGAGGCTAGAACCCAAGAAGGAGAAGACAAGCCAACCAATCCAAGAAAACCATTACTGAAATGTTACGTATTATGAACTATCAAGATATTGACCGTCAAATTCTTAAAAGAGGAAAACAGTGAGCCATGCAAAAAAAGAAAAGAATCCATCTCGGATGCTTGAGGAGAAAGGCAGCCACCCTCTCCTCATTCTCTTCAGGATAAATAGAACAAGTACTGTACACTAGTCCCTCCAGGCTTCACTAATCTATAAATGCAATAACGTCAATGTAAAAATCTAGAAGGCACCATTCTTTTGAAGGAACCTTAAAACACTGCAGTATTATGGGATATACATTAGCTTGTTATAATATCTTTGGCAATCTAATATTGTACTTTGTGGTTCTTGGAAAAAACAAAAAAGAGCTGTCGTGTAAACATAGCTTTTCAGAGAAAACCATAAAGTAATCCAGATACGTAGAATTGCATTAAAACTAAATGGTGGCAAAAGCTTTGTGAATTAGAAACAAAAATTGTAACAGGAAATGATGGCAAAAAGATCCAAAGCACTGCATAAATAACATGCCTCAATAAAAGATTGAATCATCCAGATAGTATTTTATAAAAATAATGAAGAAAGTTCCCTCAGAAATCTATATAAACTCAAAAAAATAATAATAATAATAATAATCATATGTTTCCTGGATAAGGGCACCACCGCCAACAGCAAAAAATTTGCCTAAAAATCAATATATTAGTTTGCAATTAAGGCTACAGGGAATCAGTAGTAATTGCGATATCTGTAACTTTAAACATCTTAAATGTCAGAATTGACATTATATTACAACGTGCAAAATCCAAAGATGTGCCAATTGTGCTGCAACAATTTGGTGTGGGGTTCATGGCTACTGAATGTGTTCCATATAAATCTCACAACATTTTCTAATTTATTTGATTCTTGCCAACCAAAATTAGACATTTGCTCTATCTTTGTTATATCTATTGAAAAGACATTGAAGCAGTTATTGGGGCAGCAATTGTTCTCTCGATCCCTCATAATAGAAATCAATTTGTATCAAGGTTAGTGGGAGCTAGGGATGGCAACGATTTGGATCAACCATATTTTAGCAAAATGGCATGGAACCAAAAAAAAAAAAAAAAAAAAAAAAAAAAAAAAAAAAAAAAAAAAAAAAAAAAAAAAAAAAAAAAAAAAAAATCAGAGACGAGAAATGTTCGTATTTAATCCGGTCTTGATTGTTAAAAATCCAGTTAAAAAATCGGATACACCAAAATTTTAGAGAATGAAAGTTCAGGTTTAATACAGTTTAGACTTTCAAAAAAAAAAAAAAAACATAGTGAAGAAAGAAGCTAAAGTAAAAAAATTGAAAACTTTATATATGTATGAACAATATTTCTTTTCTGAGACTATAAAGTGTTGGACACCCCCACCCTAGTCAATATACATGTTATGAATGAAAGAGATTTCTCTCCTTTTACTTTGAAATTGAGCAAAAATAAATAAATAAATAAATAAATCATCCTATAATTGGATTAGTCGTGCGAAACCATAGGGAGTGATTCCCTAGTTATTTTTTTCACTTCTTCCTTCTCAACAATATCATCTTCTTCTTTTTTTCTCTCTTCAAGGTATTTCTTCTTCTCCATCTCTACAACCCACCCTTCTTTCTTTTTCTTATTTCTTCTTCTTTAAAACCTTCATTCTTCTTCTTTCCACAACCCTTAATCCATCCAAACCTAGTTCTCAAAACCTTAAATCTTTAAAATCCCTAACCCTAAATCTCTAAAACCCTAGTTCTAATTTCCACCAAAATCCCCTAATTTCGTATAACCAAAAAAAAAAAAAAAAAAAAAAACCAAAATTTTCAAAATCCCAAAGTTGCAAGTCCTAAAACCCTTAATCCAAAATCCCAACCAGAAACCTCCCAAAACTTCAACCTTAATGTTCCAACCCCAAACCCATTTCCCCCATTCCCTAGCCTTTAAACCGCCGTAATATGTTAAAACTCAGACAAGACAAATGATTTCAATTGAATTCAGATTTAAGCCTATGTTAGGATGAGGTTTTTATCTCCTACAAGTCCTGGTTAATCAGTAATTTATGAAATTCCTATGCTAGGGATTTGGTGGATGGGTTGTGTTATCTCCCGGTTGTTGCGTGGGCTGAATGGGTGTCGATCATGTTCAAAGGTGGAAATCTCCTTCCATTTTTGTGCAGGTGCCCCAGCTCTGTTACAGTAGTTGTTGTCCATTTGCTTTTTAGTCTAATGGTATTAGGGCCTTCAATAATATTAACATTGAGGTAATTTGGTTCGATTCCGGGGTTGCCTGGCTGAGAATGGAGGTGTCAGCCACATTATTTGTTGCTTTGGTTAAGACGCCATTGGTCTTATTGCTCGTGACCTTTGAGTGGCCCGACCTTTTGGCAATATGAATTTGTTATATCAAGGGCGTGTGGGGTAGTTGTGGGGGTCAAAAGCGTGCATTGTTTGTCAACATTCCTGCGGGTTTTTTTTCAACGATTACCCGAAGGGCAAGCTTTGTTGATGTGGGCGTCTGATCCATGCCAAGCTTTGGCCCTCTTGGTTGTGCTTGCGTCTGATTTGGTTAACACGGGTCCGAGGTGGAGGTACCCATCTATCTGACGTGGTCTGGGGCAACAGTGTAGTTGTTTGTGTTTTGGCTCATATACTATTGAGTTTGGTTTATGTTCTGTGTGTTACTAGCTGAAGGTTGTCAAGGTTACAGCAGTGAGGTGGATTGCTTTGGAGTGGCCCTGTTTTGTGTAGGATTTTAGTATTCAGATCTAGGCGTTGAGCAAGCTATGGTGGCATGACTCGTGTCCTCCTCGAACATCTTTCCCTCTGCTAGATTGGTCTATGGGCCCTCTTGTTGCAAGCAGCTTGGATTCTCTCGGTTTTTTTTTTTAAGGCGAGGTTTGGCCTGTTGTTGGATATAGGGTTGTCAATGGGCTAGGCTTAGGGTTGGTTTCGGCCCAGATTTTGAACTATTTTGGGCCAGGCTGTCCGGCCGGGCCTATTCAAAATTCTTATTTTGAAATGCCCGAGCCGGGCCCATTGACACCCCTAGTTGTATAGGTCTAATAAGGCAGTTTTATATGATAGGTGAGGCCCGTTTCTTTTTTGTGGCACCCACCCGAAATTTGTAAGGCCATTTACAATAATAGGTGGTGTGCTCCTACCTTTCTGTAAAAATTAAAGAAATTACAATATTAAAAAAGGTGGAATGTCACTTTGTCTAAATTACTCCATTCATTCATTCAAACAAGCAATTGGCCAACATCTTCATGAAGGCTTCCAATCGACATGGAATTACTAAATTAAAGATATTTGAAGCAAGCTAGATTTGTGTGATATCTATCCTATGGCTTGAGGGGAGTGTTTAAAATGTTACATCAACTTCAGTACTCGGGTGAGCAATATCCTTTTATTAAGTTTTGTTTAGGGTTGTGTTCTAAAAAGATGTTAAGAGAGACACTACACCAAAATCGTCGGACAGGAACGGCTGGGGTTTTGGTTTGAAAACGGCTCTAAGCCGTGTGTACTTTGAAACGGTTATAAACCGTGTTCAAATTTGTACCTGTTTTCACGACCACCGTTGCTATTTCTGATATTTTGTTGGTGTGTCTCACTTGCGTCTTGGATATTCTTAATTTTTAGGATTATATTCTATAATTATATTTTAAAATAGATGGACGGATTGGATTTGTTTTGGAGACCTCTCTGGACCCCACACGACCCTAGAGGTACAGTAGTTTTTATTTACCGCAGACTACCGAATCCATTTCACCTTTTTGGGCTGAAACCTTCATTCGCATTGTCACACGACCTCCCTCTCCTCTCTCTCTCTCTCTCTCGATCTCCCTCTTCCCCTCTTCCCCTCCCGATCTCGTATTTCCTTTTACGGCATAGATTTTCCAGGATTTTCTTTTACTATTCGGGTTGTGAAATCCATTGAATCTCCTCTCCGGAAACAAACGCCTATTCTTTCACTCTGCTTTTCCTTGAAAATTTTAGGGTTTTACTACTTTTTCTCGAGCTGAAAACTACACATTACGATTTCAGCATTCCGAGCTTTTCCAAGTCGATTTGATCTGCATTCGATTCGATTCCCTGAAAGAAGATAGTTGATAGGCAGAGATTTCAGCGTCTAACATCGAGATACCAAGATACAAGTTGTTTTCAACAGATTCCAATGTTTTTCCCTTTGTACAGATCTTAGATTTTATTTTATTTTTCTTTGTCGTTTGATACGAATATCGGGAGATGTTCGTATTTATTTCGGGAGATGTTCGGGAGATGTTCCTATTCATATTTAAAATTATGTAAGTCCCTTACGAAATTTGTGACTCTTCTTGGCATGATTGCTAGTTTCTTCATTTTAGCAAACTCTGGTGCTTCCAGTTGCATAAGGTTTTTAGTATGATCAGCTTTTTTCATTTTCTATATATATATATATATATATCGAAAATGAAATTTTAGAATTGATTTTGCTTTCTTTCATCTAGATGTGCTATTGTTTGACGTCCTGATGAGGCTGACTCATGCAATGCGGAGTCTCCATTTGAATTCCGGGCCCTGGAGGTAGCCTTGGAAGCCATTTGCAGTTTTCTTGATGCACGTACCACAGAACTGGAGACTGTTGCTTACCCAGCTTTAGATGAACTGAGTTCCAAGGTAACTGGATTCCTTTTTCAATCTGTTTACGACCTTCTAATTCATCTGAGAGAATAGAACTGTGGTGGTTTGTTAGCATTTTTAAGAAAGATCTTTTCTATGTTACAAATGTGACTTGGATGATTGCCTCATTTGGGCTGGGAGATATGTAGGTTGAATTTGAAAGAATTTCAGGTTCAGAGTAAATTGGAGCAAGTTACATGCTTACATACATAAGCCCAGATAATTTCAATCCTGCCACACCTCAATGACACACGTACTTTGTCAATTTTGCCATCCTGAGTAGTTATTTATTTATTTATTATCTTGATGAACACTGTGTCTAGCCTATTTCCACCTTAGTCGATGAAACCATATAAGACTTGCTTATTTACATAAGGCACCTTAGAGGAGTTTCAGGTTGAAATGGGTGCGTCCCACTAATTTTCATGCAGTAATTGAAATCTCTGAAACAGTTTCAGTCACTTATACCCATTGCCAGTTGGCATCATGTGGATTTTGCTGGTTGCAATCCTTGTTGTGAATTAAATGTTGAATGCTTTTAAATTACAGAGAATATCCTTTTAAATTCCAGAGAATATCCTTTTATTACCACATTGCTGTTTCTTTCATCATTTGAAGTCATGGTGACTGTTTCTTACCTCAGTTTATTTCACTGGTATATTCATGTCACTTCTTAGGTAATGGTCATAATTGCAGATTTTATGCTTGTTTGGCTTCCTGCTCCAACCGTTTCACTTAGGCCACATCTGATAGTTAATTCTGGGCCTCTTGCTAAGTTCTTCTACAGCTGCCCTGATAATGCATTTTCAGTGGTTTTTTGTTATTCTACGAGTTAAAAAATTGGCTTAAGTATTGCATCTAACATATTTAGATCTTTGTTTCCAAAACAGATGGTGTGTTATTTCGCTTAAATTTTCTGTTGGAATTCTCAATGCAAGTTGCTTTGGCAGGAACATTGTACTCCTTTTTGCAAAGAATAGGAGCAATAGTGGTAAAATAAAGAAAATCAGCTTATTTATTTGTGATTACTGTTAAGTCTGTAATGAATTCAATGTTTCAGTGAAGAACATCTCCACAATTGGTTCTTCTTATCTCTAGGTCTGTTCTGCAGCACTATGGATCAAAGCTTTTTGTGGTTGGAACAAGTTCACCTCTGGTAGGTCAACCCTTTCATTGTATGGATTGTTATGAGATTTAGATTAAGCCTACATGCTAGTTTAGCAGTTCTCTATGTGAAATTACTCTTGGAAACTTTTCTACTTGGTGTAGGCAAGAGCTTTGGGAGATTTATATTGTTTAGCTGTCCAAGATAGTTTCCTGGATTATTAAGTTTAGATTCTGAGTTGCACAAGTCTTCTACCCAGCTGCTGCCCCTGCTTTGAATTGCAGTCCTGCTCCCGCTCCTGCTTCCTGGATGTTTATACTTGTTAATATAATCCCACTGGCAATGCATGCAGAAGATTAGTGTGAAGATGAAATTGTTGAAGAATATTCTCAAGGAATGAAGAAAGAATCAATTCAGGGAGATTGATGAAATTGTATTCAGTGATCTGCCACTTTTGATTTTCTGTTTCTTCTCCTTGATTATCTTAGGTTTTTCAGTTCCAAAATTCAGTTAGAAACAAAGACAACTGTTTATAGTTTTCTATGAGATAAATAAGAGTGATGATAATCTAGATCTGGTGGATGAATATTTCCTGAAACAGTAAAAGAATTTGATGTCTGTTTTGTGGGTCATTAATGAAAAGATTATAATTTGTTTATGTTGAATGCCTTAGATTTTTATTTTTATTTTTCCTTTTTTCTAATCCAAGATTCTTTAGCAAACAAGTGCTACTATTTATAACTTTTCAAAAAATACAACTGTTTGTCTTTATATGCAATGAAGTAAAGAAAGCAAAATTTGCATCTGGAGGATGAATATTTGCTTGAAATAGTAATAGAATCCTAATCTGTTTTCTATGTTTCTATGTTTCTTTTTCTTTTTAAAGATTAGATAAAATTGTTCTTGGCCAGATTTTAGGCTTCTTATTTGCACTCTTCAGTGATTTTTTTTGGAAGGATTTATTTTCACGTTTCAGTTGGTTAATGGGTTATAAGATGGCTTGCATGTCTTCCTTTCTTATTTGCATTTTTTGGGAAAAACTTATCTAAACTATTTTTTGATGGACTAGATAATCCATCTGTTCCACCACTCATGTCCCATCTTGAATGGACGAAGTAATGGATGTGAGGCTTGGTAATAAAATTCAACTTTTTAATTTTCTTCTTGTGATTAGTATCATTCTTTGGGAAAAACTTATTTAAACTATTTTTCCATTGTAAGGGCCATGGTGAAACTAGCACCAGGACTGCAATACACCAGCAAGCTGATGTAGGCCTTAAACTTTGTAAGCCTTATTTAAACTATTTAAGCTGACTATCTGCTTAAACTTTATAAGCCTTACCTGCACATTTCTCATTTATGATGGTTTGTTTGGTTGCTCCATTTCACCAAACTTCATGAAATACAATGAAAATTTGCACCAAATTAGACTGATTAATCATGAAATATCATGATATTTGATGTTCAGTGCGCAACCAAACACATCTTTAGTAATTAGTATCATAGTATTCTCAAAATGAATAGAAATACCATGGATTCTGTAAAAAAAAAAAAAGGATGAAGACCTGCCCATGGTCGGTGGCAGCGGTTACTGCAACTAGAGTACTTCCACAAATTATATATGTCATTATTCATTTTGAAATAATCATGTAGTTTATTTATTTATTTATTTTTTAATCAGGGTTGGTGTTAGAGCTGCCAAGAATGCTGGAATGAAGGTAGTGGCAGTCCCATCAAGTGTACGACAAGCTGACCGTTATTCCATTGCGGATTGCGTGCTTCATTCGCTTTTAGAGTTTCAGCCAGAGTTGTGGGGTTTTCCAGCATTTGAAGATTGTATATCTCTATTCAATTACTCCTCTAGTTCTTCTTTGTCGTGACACTGATCTCCTGAAGGACTTTGATTGTTTCAGGGGTGCAAAATGCATTGCCGATTGAACCCTTGTACATAAAATGTCTACTTAGCGGAATCACCCATGACAGTTCTGTGCCCCTGAGTATAATTCCAGGCAAGTAGGACTCTTTTCTTAACTTTAACAGAGGATTCTACACCCAATAGCATTGATTGGCATTGGCATATTAGTTTGAAAACTGCAAAAGATTTCGGTAGTGTTTGGATGAGCTGCTGAGTCATGGTTGGTGTACTTCCAAAGTGTGCTGACTGCTTAGTACCCTTTGTGTTTGGGTTGTGAAAAACAGAAACTGCTTCAAGCAGGCTTCTGTTTTCTTGATTTTTCTGCAGCTGGGGCACGGTGACTATTCTGTTGCAAATACAAAAGTTTTACTAACATGCGTGTGAAGCATTGCCCAACATTATGGAAAGTTTAGATCTCAAACAAGCATTTCATATTTGCTTGTGTGGCTGTGTGTATATGTTGAAATTACAACTATTCTCCACATTGGTTACTACCATGGCCATTAAGTTGAAATTACAACTTTTATGTGCTATTTATATATCTTGTTTGCTGATCTTTCTTACAATGATCCCATTTTTTATGCATGTGTTCCTTTAGCTTTTGCTTGTTTCATGATTCTGTAGCTTCTAATGTGATCAGTTTATGCCTTTCTGTTCCTGTATTAGTCTTGAAGTGTTGCTTGTTCCTGTTCCCAGCCGACATACCCTCCCAATCACAAAATGCATGCAATTCATTTTGGACCCTCCGAACTGTGGAATATGTATAGGGCATCACTTAAATGCCACACTGGTTCAACAGTCAAGATCATTTGATCAAGGGCCGCCATTTGAATGGTTAGGAGGAAAATGTTGAAAAGTCACAATCAATGTGCAGCATTTCCACCTATCTGACAGTTATGATTATCTTATGAGTCTAATTTTGGGTTATGCCCCATCTTTAGTGATATATATATATATATATATATATATATATATATATATATATATATATATATATATATATATATATATATATATATATATATATATATATATATATATATATATTTGAAGGATTGCCCCATCCTTTGTGATGCCTACAACTTAGGCAGATTTGATTAAGTTCAAATGTTAAATGCATATGGTGGATGCCTCATAGTATATGTGCTGGTAGCTGGAGAAAACAATCCCAGTGAATGTAAGAGCCGGTTCCGGATGCAGGACAGGGACAATGTAATTCTAGGTGATTACAAACTGAACATACAAGTAGGAAGTAGCTTGAAAGAAAGAAAAAAAAAAAAAAAAAAAAAAAAGAGCTAGAAAATGAAATGACTGTTAGAAAAACTTCAAATAGGGCATTGTAGCTCTAATAAAAAAAAAAAAAGGAAAAAGGAAGAAGAAGAAGAAGAATGCCTATATTTTGCTCGTGTGTCGTGTTTTGGGAAGTTCTTCTGCAAAAATTCTGTTACATTTTCTTCTTTTTATTCGGTTTCCAATTTTCAAGAAGCAAATCTTTCCTATGCTGTGTCAGCTTCAAAGGATGGTTTGCCTTCCTCATTGTGGATTGAATGCACTACCTCATTGCAATTAGATCAGCCAACAGGGTTACTTCCCCTTTGCATTTGCATATTCTGTTTGATAAAGTGATTCACTTAACTACAGATGCTGAAGTGATTGTGTGTATCCGCTGGGATTAGTCTCACTTAAAAAATGAGGTGGGGATGTTACAGTTGGTGAGGTAGTTTGCCAGGAAATCTTGTCCAAAATCATAGGGGGCGTTTTGCATATGCTTGTACTCTTTCCTTCCATTTAACTAGCATTATTTTTAACAATAGAAAATAGCTCCATTAGATAGAACTAGAAAATATCATGTTGTTAGGCTTCCAACTTATATTGCATTTAAACTACTGCTTGCTACAGTTATACTCCAATTCTGATTTTGTGAATAGATCTGAATTTTTGTTTCTATTTTCAGGTAACAAGGGACCCTCGTTTTGAATCTTTATGTGGAACGCTTGACACGGATGGGTAAGCCTTGTTCCAATTATTTCTACTAGGTCCTGCACGTGAGGTCTTATGTCTTAGGTTCGATTCTTGGATCAGATGATTCATGATTATTTTCTCCATTTCTAAATCCAAAAATTGCTTCATGCAACTATTCTTTTCCTTTTGTAGTTGTAATTCTTTACTAAATTGATTAAGGAAATTATGATTCTGTGTATGATCGGATCTGATCTGATGTGTGATGGAAAAGTGCACGCCCGCTCACTGTGTTTTCCAACATTCGTTATAGTAATAGGACAGATGATTGACCAGTTAGCAAAATTGTAATATTTTTATGGAAGTTACAAAATTTAACATCCTAGTTTATAGTTCACCCAAAATTGTAACATTTTTATGAAAGTTACAAAATTTAACATCCTACTTTATCAATAGGAACAGGTCCACCACTAGGATGGTTATGATTGTTTGATGGATGTGCTTTGGGACAGTGGACAGCAACAAAGAAGAAAATTGGAAGAGATCTGATCAATGGTCTGGATCATGGACCACTTTCCCTCCTTTACATTAGGAGTGCAATGGACCTGATGATTAAAGTCCTCAGGTTTTATTTACACCAAACAAGCCTAGTAGGGAATAAATATAATCTTACATGCCTTTTCACACCAACATTGACTGTTACATGCATCCAAATAAGTGATGCCATACAAACACATTTAATGCGCTGCTAATTTCAGAATAAAGAGCTTTTCCTTGTTGTGTTCTAATGCTTGTAGGATGTCAATGCTGATTCTGTTTCAAACCTGAGGAGTGAGCTCGTACACATAACTATTCCAATGGGTGCAAGGAGAAGGCGGTGCCAGCTGAGAAGCCCCAGAGTTCCTGTCAGTCTGATCTCTGATCTGGTGGGACCCACCAGGTCGTGATTGGTTCTATATCCGTCAGGCTCCTAATAGTCAAGATGATGTGTCGGCTGTGGCTCTCGAACGATGCACCGGTGACCTCCAAATTCTGAGACAACATTGTTCCAGAGAAGCCCGTGAAAACAGACCCCATTCAAAGTGGGGCCAACCGGTCGACGGTGAAGCTCTGGAGGCCAGTGAGTCAGCAGGAATTTGGAGGCCCGACTACAGATCACATTGATAAAAGAGAAGAAGCTGGACTCAATGAAGCTTCTGGTGAGGCTGTCGTTCGAGCTTTGTCAGATGAGAGGTCTCTGGCTCAGCGTGCAATAGGTGATGATAGTTCCTTCCGATGCAAGGACTCTTCAACAGTGTCAAAAGGTGGAGATCCAACCGGTCTGAGGTTGTTCTCAAGCCATGATGCAGTGGCCTTTTTCAGTCACAGCCAACTGTACACTACAACCCATAACCCCCCTAGAAATAGACAGTTGGGCTTACCTGGTGAGGGGCCCAGATCTCATACAGACACAGTGGCACACTTCAGAAGAGTGTGACTGGACATCTTGCCCTTGCATTTGAAATTTTGAATGTTAGAGAATTTTCGAGCACTTTGCACAGGTAAGCCAACACTGTCTGTCAGTTTAAGTGTTAGGTTATTCCTTAAGTTTATGTTACACTGATGCAAATACTCAGATTTGGACTTCTTTTCTCATTACAAGAGGTTTGTACTGAAAGCATTGTTGATATTGAAAATAGTCAGTTGTAGTCAGGGTTCAAATTATCATTTGAACACCATACAATTTTTTTTTGCAACACATTACCAATACCAGCACAATTCAATTCTATCCACTGTAAATCTCATGTTTTTGATAGCCTACACTTGAAGTTTGAGCAGTAACAGTAACAGTAACAGTAACAGCAGCAGTAACAACTCCACCAGAGATTTTCGAGTAAAGCCCTTCTCTACATGTGCTAGTGCTAAAGCCCTGCTAGTTTGATTGAAATTCTGAATTTTATCTTTTTGTCATGTCATGTCAGAGCCCTTGTTGTCCTAGCATTCTAACTTGAACTGTTTTATCTTTTTGTCTATCATCTGTAGTGGTATATGATTACTTAAGAGCATTTTTTTCCTCTTTATCGCGATGTAGATACGTCAATGGAAACATTGGGAGGATTCTATTAAGAAAGATAAATATGATCAAGACAAGGGTAATGCTTTTGGATTTTGAAAACTGTTTTGAAGCTGAATTGCTGGACAGCTAAGGAGCTGGAGAGAGCCATCTTTGTTTCTTTTTTGTCTGATTTTTCTTACCAGGTGGCAATATTTGTGCAGTTGTGAATAAGAAGGTGACTCATGTGCATCAGCATGCTTTTATCAGGGAACATTTTCTTGGAATTGGGTTTTGTTCAACCATTCTGAGTTGGCTGGTAAGTTATTTAATCATGGGGTGTAAATTGCCATCCATCCCTATTCTTAAATGGCTGGTAAGCTCAAATATTTTTTTTTCCTGGCTCTAACAGATATGATCAATACTTCTGCACTTTGATTCATAGGGTCATAATGTTGTGTTGATCTCCAACCATCAGACAGAAGCTGAACCAATGATAATTGCCTTGTTGCTTGAGACATCACACCCTCATGTTGTTGAGAAGATGGTATGCTACTTCGTTGTTTGTTTTATTCTAGGCCACTGAATGAAAAGACAATCATGATTGTTCTTTTTGACTAAATATTGTGCTTTGTACTACAGACCTATGTTACTGGAGATAGGGTTGTGACAGATCCTGTTTGCAAGCCCTTCAGCATGGGAAGGTGCTCTTGTGCTTTGTACCACAGACCTATGTTACTGGAGATAGGGTTGTGACAGATCCTGTTTGCAAACCCTTCAGCATGGGAAGGTGCTCATGAAGCTTAGTGATTTGCAGTGGAGAAATACATATCTTGTGATTTGACTATATTTATTGAACTCTCACAATGTTTATTACTGCATACTGTTTTGTGCCAGAAATCTTGTCTGTGTATACGCAAAGAAGCACATGCATGACATTCCTGAGATGAAAAAGAAAGCCAATACCCTGAGTCTTAAGGAAATGGCTCTGCTTTTAAGGTATATCTGCTTTGTTTAATTCCTTTTCTTTCCTGATGATACATTTGGAAATACCCTTCAAAAAGATAAAACCATAAACATGGCATGGTTGTAAAGCAATCCAGACCTTCCAAATCGCTAAACCTAAAGACGATGATTCTAATCATCTGATTTTTTCTTTTTCCATAAAATTCAGACTACTGACTATACTACCATTAACCATTTATTTGATAGCCCGTGCAAATGGGTTAGTTTATGCTACTCTTTTGTCCTTTAAGCTTCTTTGAATGGAATCTCAAATGTAGGTATTGAATTTGGAATGGGGGTAAAAGGAGGCTTTCTCTAGAAAAAAAATTGAATTTTGTAGGCCACTTAGCAGACCAGGTGTACTTAAAATGTCCATACAAGGTGGCCCACCTTCTATCACTCTAGTGTTTATAAACATGGTGATAGTGCTTGCACTGGTCTGGTAAGGATATCAAAACCAAACATCCAAAGGCCAAGATGACAGGGTTTGGATCTCCTTGTGGAGCTTGCAAGTTCCTAAGAAGGAAGTGTGCTAGAGTTGGTTGTGGTCCTTGTGGATGACCCATGGGTCCTTTTGCTTTTTGTTTTGAGATTTGCAGATTTTAAGTTAATTGGTAAGTAATGCAAACTTTAAACAAACTCACAGTTGACAGAAAACTTATTGAGGTCCAACATGGAATGCATTTTGTGCTCATCTTATTGAAGAGTCTTTTGATTTTTATTTTAATGCCCATTTTTGAATTATTGCAACCAGGTTTTTGTTGAAGGAGTAGAAGACTAGGATATTGTTATTCTAATCATTGTAAGAGCCTCCTGACTTTAAAACGAAGATGTTATTGGGATGCTTGCTGACCTGAAGGATGTAATGAAATTTCCATAGGGATCCTCTTATTTATACATAGACAAATAATGCCTTCATCACTGATTCTTCCATTTCAGCCTCTCTTTCCATCTATACATACAAGAAGGCATGGGCTGGCATTCAAGAGGTTCATTTCCTTCCATTTAATCCAACTGATAAGTGAACGGCTCCAACTTATATTGACAGTGAAGCAAAAACGCATCGTGTTAGCAAAGGTGCACTAGAGCATGTAATGTTGCCATTGCCTTTGTGGTTTTCTTGTTACAAACAGCTCTAATTGCCATTACCTTTGTGGTTTTCTTGTTACTAGAGCAGTAGATAGAAGACTTTGATCACTTACTATAGCATTCCAGGTAAAACTACTCTCCTAATCTTGTTTTCTTTTGCACATCTCTTTTGGCATTACTCTTTATCATGAACCTCATGTTTTGAATTTCCAATCATTCTTCCGTGGATACCAAGAACATAATATAATGGTAAGATTTTCTGATTAGAAGAAATTTCTATGATTTATGTATGGTTTGAGTTTTAACCTTTTGCACTAGTACTGCTAGGGTTGTCAACAGGTTGGGTCTTAGACTACCTATACCAGACTAACAGACTTTGGGTTTGCCAGGTTTGGGTACCCATCAGGTCTTTGAACCTAGGTTTCTAGTTGGGTTTGGGTTGGCCCAGGTCAAATGAGAAAATTTACATGGTCAATGGATGTATTAGATTGCACACATATGCCATTACCTTTTATTTATTTATTTTTTGCTTTAAAAAAATAAATTGAATTGGGTTCCTTCTGTCACACTGTTTTTGTTTTTGCTTTTGTTTTTGTTTTTTGCTTTTGTTGTTCCCCCCTAAATTCATGTGGGGTGCTTATGGGTTTATCTCTCTTAATTTTATTTTTTTTTGTCTCCTTTTTAATGTTGTTCTTGTTGTTGATATTTTTCTCTTGGGTGTCTTGTTCTTTTACGTGTGATGCTTCCAATGATACATTTTTATTTTCTTGTGGTTGCTCCCATTTCTATTTTATTTTCATTGCTTTCTATTTTGCTTATAATAAGGCTATTTGGTTTTATTTATATCAGGCATAAGTGGACTGGTAGAAATGAAGCCCATCTATGGGACAACAGCTGCAAGAAGGAAGGCCAGACTAGAAAAGGAAGGCAAGGTTAGTAAAACAATAGGGTTTCAGCATTGTTGGTTTTTCCCTTTCGCTCTTTATATATATATAAAATTTTTTGGTTGAGTTTTTTGAATTGTTGGCCTAATTGCTAAGATATGTGGTTTGTCTGGTTGTTTGCATGTGTGATTGCAATCCAATCGAATGCCTAGCAGTTTATTTGGGTGAGCCTTCTCTTTCATTCCTTCAAGTTTTTGAAAATTTCTTTAATCATCCAATACAACATCCTGTTTGTTTATTGTACCTTTTATCCACATCACTGCAGTGGATCATGGCGAACCTGGTGAAGCATTAGGATGTGCAGGCGAAGCTGGTGGAAGAAATCGATCGGGTTGTGGGAGATGGACGAGAAAACATTGAAGAGGAGGATTTGCAGGGGATGTCATATCTGAAGGCAGCGATCATTCTAGAAAAGAGCAAGGAATCGTTAGATTATAGAAGCTTGGAAATGAAATGTTGAATTGAAATTGAAATGTGTACTAGAAAAGAAGGAAAAGATTAGTGTGAATCATTATAGTCTTTTTCTTTTATTTGTGTAATTATCTAGCATATAATACAAGTAAATTACATACCTCACTCTCTCTCTCATACAATGAACAGAGGGGTTTAAAATTGTTCTTAAAATTTCGTCCTAAAATCTGACCGTTGGCAACATTAATAGGCATTCAAAAACGTTTCCAAAATTGTGCTTGTAATGTGACCGTTGGTACCAGAACGGTTTCAAACCGTTCCTAAAATTCCGTATCTAAAAATTAAAACGGTACCCAAAACGGTTTTGAACCGTTCCTGTTTTTCTGCGACGCCTCATTTAGGAATGGTTTCAAACCGTTCCTGAAGAATTTAGGAACGGTTTTAAACCGTTCCTAAATGACGATTTTGGTGTAGTGAGAGAGAGGTTAAAGAGAAAACTTTGACATCCTCGCTGAATTTGATGGATGATATGCAAGTACTTAGAAATTGCATGTGTGGTCCAAAAGTAATTCAAATTAAAATTGTTGAAATCATGGGTTCCAGTTTAGTTATATCATGAACCAACAATTACACTTATTTGATTATCTAATTATTGGATTGGTGGACATTTATTGGACTGTTTAAAATGAAAAATATAAAAGGGTCCTATTTTGACTACCAAGTGCCCACTAATCAAAGGCTAAGATTGCTCAATCAATCTGATTTTGGGACTGTGACTAGGCAACAATTAATTCCACAGCATGGCAGGTTTAATTTACGTTGATGTACCACCGTGTCTAACTTGAGTGCCTATGTATCTAACCTCCTACTCTTTCAAAGTATCCCATAACTCCCTGATGATAGAAGCTCTCTTTTCCTTCCCTTTTCTTCTACTTTTCCTTTTTCTTCTCAACATAGTTTAAATAGAAATAAAAGGTCACAAGTTCAAGCATCCCTAATTCATATCATTTTGTAAGTGTGTTGGACCAAGCCATGCTTGCACATAAGAATCTACTCACAAGCAAGCCTAGTCATCTCACTTCTGGTCACGGGTCGGGGTCAAGCCTAGATGTTGGGCCCATTTAGCAAAGGTCAAGCTCGAGATGACCCCTACTCGACCTATTGCCAACCCTTGGTGGGGCCCATTACTCCAATGGACCCACAAGAACACACTCTAACACAAAATCAATCTAGTCCACTCATCAAGAAGGTAGATGCATTGTTTTAAATAGCTTCGCTATGTAGCATGTAGCATACACTATGCAGCGTAGCTTAGGCGCCTTAATATTGTATAGCTCATGAAAATAGCCTAAGTCGTGTAGCCCATGCAAAATACTAATTTTTCATACGCTACACGCTACATAGCCTATGTTATATGCTACATAGCTTACATTACAAGTTATTTTTCACTAAAACATTAAAATCAATTGATGTTTTCAATGATTTATTGCATTTTTATTTTGTAATAAAAAAAAGTAGTCAATTCTTTCAATGATTATAGTAAAATAATATTAGTAACCATATTAAATCAATTAGGGCCTGTTTGGGAGCGTGGATTTGAAATCCCCTGGATTCGGAACCCCTTGGATTGCCAACCCCCTGAATTAGGAACCCCCTGTTTTTGTTTGGCACCTTGGATTTGGAACCCCCTGGATTGTAAAATTTGTGTTTGGGAGTGTAGATTTGAAACCCCTTCAAATTTTGTAGTATATTTGCATGAATATTTAAGGAGACCAAGTAAATTATTTAAAATACCCAAATTGATTAAAATATACTACAACATAAATAATAGTTATAACAAGCCCATCAAAATATGCACATTGGAAAAAAAAATGTAATTCTGAACTTCTGGTGGGCCAGAAAAGTGGGCCCACTAAATTTCACCATCAATTGCATATAAACTAAGCCATCAAGATTGGATATGGAAACTTAAGTTTCATAATCACCTTAAACACCATCGGCCCACCTTGTTTGCCACTCTGAATAGAGAATCCTAGCCATCCAATTGATGGGTACAAAATAGATAGGATCATCCAGTAGTTGTACTTTTAGCATTGGAGCAAAGCCTACATCAATGGGCTAGGCTCAAGCCAGGCAAAATTGTAATTTTGAATAGAGCCAACGAAATTTAAAATCCTGTTTGGATAGCCAAGCATGTTATGATAGAGGCATTGTACAATGGTCGGACCACAGAGCTATTATTCAACACTATTCAGAGCTATTGTTCAGCACTATTCAACCGTAGATGTTCTAGCACAAACTTTTTTCAATGGTGTGGTCCACCTAGTTTTTGTATATGCTTTATTTTTATGTTAACCTACTAAAAGTATCTGATAAAACAAATAAACGGAGGGGATAATATGAATGAATGATGGTGGCCCTGCAGTGTATTTTAAAGAATGCACGGCTAAATTGTGGTGGCTTCAAAGGCATGGACGTTGCCAACTTGATTTTTATTGAAAAAAAATAAAGTTCTTAAGGTTCCTTCATAATAGTTGAAAATCCACTCCGACTATAATATGAGTTATCTTATTTTAGGCGTAGGACTTAAATTTTAGGGTTATTGGTAGTTCCAGTAGATCACACAGTTAAAAACAGTGTGTAAAAGCAATTATAATGGTTGAATTTGTTTTCATTCATATGTCACAGTTGAATGATATTTACTCTTAATTTTTTTTTCTCAAATCTTAAATTTTAATGGGCTATATAATGGCTGGATTACACCGTCCATATAACCATCATGGTGGGACATATGAATAAAGTGTTCTCATCCCTCCATTCACTGTTTAATTTGGTGTGGCCCATGTTAAGCCTAAATTAGTACAATATTTTGGCCATACGGATAAATTTTGACAAGTAATTATATAATCGGAACAGATTTTGTATAAACATTTTAATGGCCATGCAACTAATAAATTGTAATTCAAAAAACTTTATAAACCAACCTTTTTACTGTCCGTCACCTTCAAACAAACAGTCCGTCTCCCCTCTATAACAACGATCGAGAGAGCTGTGGTAAATGGGCGTGTGCAAATGAGTTTTTAAAGGAGGAAACTTCAAACGGTCGGATTTCCGACCGTTGAGCTGCTACAAAAAGGTAATCCAAGGTCCGAGCGTGGATTACAAACCCCCAGATCGAGGGGATTACAAACCCCCTGGATTGCCAATCCCCAGTTACTCTATGGTGCCAAACAGCCTGGGGATTGCCAACCCCCTCCAATCCCCTCCAATCCACGGTGCCAAACGACCCCTTAGGTTGCTCTTTCTTTACCTTTAAACTTAATCTTTATTTATTTTCCTATTATTTTAGGTTGTCTTTGGTTGCACAAAATGTCATTAAATTTCATTATTAATCAAACTAATTTGGTGCCAAATATCATATCATGATATTTGGCACAACCAAGCACAACCCTAATTAAAATTTTAGAAGCAGCTTGTAGCTTATGCTACATGCTATATAGCTTAAGCCTCATGTTTCAGAGGGGTGAATACTAGGCTACACACTAACTATTGCTTAAAACACTGGTCATGCATATATGATAAAATGGGTAGTCAAAAGAAAATTACCGAACACCCATACACAACATGCATGTATAAGTTAACTAGTAGGTAGACCAGCCTGAATTTTCAGCCAATGCATGTTCATGGTGGGCACCACCAGATGAACAGCCTACTGTGTTGGCAAGTGAAAGGTAAAGCCCTCCCTCACACGAGACTCTATTGTAAGTTCAGGAGATGTTGATACATCTATTGGCTGTATGAGTTGAAAGAGTTTTTTATGCCTTACTAATGCATTAAACGAAATATAATGTAATATAATATATATATATATATATATATATATATATATATATATATATACACACACACACACACACACACACGCCTAATAAAAATTTTGAAGTATAATCATTTTCAAAATAATCCACATCCACCCATACACACACCTCACTGGGCCCCATGTGTGCCACACCGTAGAAAACAATGAATATCCACATCCATACACAACCCATAGTGAGCTCCACATGGGCCACACCATAGAAAACAATGCATACCACCCATACAAACACCACCTAAAAAAATGAAATGAAAAAAATTGCATACCAACCCTATACTTGAAATATTGCATGGTAACTGACATTTTGATATTAGAAATTGAAAAAAAAAATCCAAAATAACTAACAAAACTTCATTCTAAATGAAAAGGAACTCATTAAGATGCTAGAACATACCTCTTGGCTTTACAAGCTCAAGAAGAGATTTAATCAATCAAAAATCTGAAATTTACAATTTCGTGGTAGTACAAATGCGGACAGGGGAAATTTGATTTCTCCTTCGTTTCAGCTCCACTGTTCTTTAAAATACAGAAAATAGACCCTGCAAGCTCCAATGATTGGCTGAAATATCCCCATTAATGGCCTTCTGGATCGCTAGATTCAAAAGAAATGGAGGAGAAGTTGCATTGGAGGCTAGGGTTTGAAAGAGGGGTTTTCGAAAACCGTCTTTTGAACTCTTTTATTTTACATTTTAGTTTTTAAGAAATCTTTATGGTGTGAATCCAACACGTTTGAATAAAAAAGCACCATTGTTTAAACTTTAAAGTTAGAAACAATAAAGTAATTTTGGTAACAATTTGCATCATAATATTTTTTATAATATGAGTTTAACACCATTTCAAATCCATAAAACTTTTACCTATTGAAAAAAAAAAACGCAACGTAGCTTACGCTACACGCTACGTAGAGACATTTATTATAACGTACACTTCTAAAAGACATTTATTATAATATTTAGCTTTTCTGGTCATAGTTACTCTTTCCACCGTGAATATTCATTATCAGCTACCGTAGTGAGATTACTATATAAACCAAAAGCTTGCGTGAATTAAACCATCACAGTGGGTGTAATTTGCATATAATGCATATACTAAAAATAAGCGAACTAAAATTGTGGTTTTTCCTATAGACGTGTTTCCAACATGGCTATAGTGCATTGAAACTTTCACATATGAACAACAGCAAAGAAATTAAGATTGACCAAACCAAACGTCTTAATATATACCTGAGAAATATGCCTAATACACGTCTACAGAAATAAGAAGAGAATAGTTGTCTTGGCACATGCCCAACACCCATCTGATAGGTTCCTAACATACATATGCTGAACACTAGTCCGATAGGTTCCTAATACCATCAAGACTTTTGAAAGGCAAGCATAGTTGAGAGCAATGTTACAAAATCGAACCTGGATGTTAACGGAGTTGACCTGTCTTTGAGGAGAACCACTTTAATACTCTGGCTAAGTTTGATACATAGGCACTAAAAAAAGATAAACACGGCATACGAAGTAACTCAAATTGAACTGTCTAAATTGTGAATCCAAATGTAGATGGATTATAAATAAGAAGTTACACTGACTGGCAAGGGAAGGCCCACAAGGACATGGAGGTAGTAAGAAAAGACTTGACCCATGGTCTAACTAAAGGTCTAAGCCTGAATGGCAGAACAGAGTTCATGGAGCAAACCCCAACAGATTGGTGATGACGACGACTAACTTGAATACTTAAGCATCTCATTTTGTAGCCATTTAGTGGATGGAAGAATGGAAATGACCAATGGTCCTTATTAAGCAAATAAGGGTCCATGAATCCAAGCTTAGATTCTTTGAACCAGCACTGATGTTTAGTCCACAGCTTATCTACACCGAATCCCACAATATGGATGGTTAAGCCGCGTCTAAGTATGCCATGTATACGCTTTTCAAATGGCCGTATATCAACCATCACATTCTCCCATGTATCAAATGACTCCCTATCTTTGAGTCCTGTTTGACAGACAGAGGATTAGATGGTTGTCTAGAGACAGAAAAAGGAGAGGACAGAGAAAGAGGAAAAAAGAAAGAAAGAAAAAGAGACATGCTGGTACATCCAATTTTCTTTTCTTGTTTGTGCTACACACCCAAATACCCGTGCAGCCCTGCCCATCTAAATACAAACATATGTGCCACTACAACAAAGGTGTGTGACATCCTAGTTTTCAATATGGTGGACAGTGGGCCACACTATTTTCAATCTTTTAGTGACAGTCATTGACTTTTTTTATGGAGGAGAGAGGAGATAGACAGACCAGGAAGGTCACACAAAATTGCCCATGTCAAATGGTTCCAATTAAGGACTAAAAATAGGTATCATATAAAACCAAACAGCCATAGCGGACATTTCCAGTCCAAATCTGGTGCGATTGTCCAATCCAATCTAGATTTTAAAGCACTTTCTTAGAGGGTCCTTGTAATTGATGATCAGAGCTTGTAAACAATTTAGCATGAAGTGCAGTGTGTACCTCGCATGAGGGGTTGCATTAGTCTATTTCATGCATCCCCAATGAGGCACCAAATTAATGTTCTGGCTTACAAAAATTGATTACATCTTTCGCTGGTACAAAAAATGCTTTCCCTTTAGTTTCAAATTAAGTAGTTAAAATCTGATGCTCTCATAGCACACAACTTATAGTGCATTGACTTGCATTTATACCCATGGATCAATCGAATTGGACACTCCATTAGGTCTAGCCCACAGATCATGGGTCACAATGAAAGATCGTCTGTCAAATGATCATAACCATCCAAAGTGGCCCTTGCATTTTATGCCGCTCTATTTTTCAAGCCACAACTGGGATGATCAGGATCTTCTAGTTGAGATGAATATATGGAGGTGTAAATGGACCAACAAATGGATGGCTCAAATTGACGACCAGACCCATTTAGTATAAGCAATCTTGAGCATCTATTTTATAGGCTACTAATTGGATGGTTAAAATCATCTAATTGGAGCAAGTTTTTATTAGTGGCCTTTGATGTGTGACCCAAAATTCATTGATTTAATTACCCATGCATCCAAATGCCACGCATGCATAGAACTGAGTGTAGAACTGTCCAAAAGAACAAATAAAGAAACACTTCACTCAAATATGTGAGGCTGAGGTATGCCTTCGCCAAGTGAAGCATAAGCCTCACATTTTTTAACATCAAAAACAGCCTCAATGACAATTTCTTTCACAACAATGTGTAAGGCATGCACCTTTTAAGACATCACCAGTACCATCACCACATTATTCTTAGCCTTGTGCAAGCTATGTGGGTTCTTGATTTACGCATATTTATAAAGCTTCCAGCGGTTACAGAGGTTTTGGGGCAAGTTTAGGTCAAGTTTTAGTTTCTTTCCCAAAGACATTTGTTGAGGAAACATCTGGGCCCCACAAACGACGTCAGCTTTTTGTAACTATATGCATTTTCCATTTTTCAATAAACTCAAGCAATTGAGAACTGGGAGAAGCAGCCCCTCCAGACGATTCTGTAAAGGAATCGTAGCTTTGTACGTTATGAGATATGACATGTGCATCAAAATCATGGTTTTAGAAATGGACGAGTCAGGTGCAACCTGCCCAAGTCAACTCAGACTTAGACCCAATCTGGTTTGACACCACGAGTCACCCCAACACAGGCAAGTCAATTCAACCACGATTCGGCTGAGTCATGACTCAACTCAGGGTCGAACAAGTCAGGTCGAGTCACCAAGTCTTTTAACCATGATCAAAATGCATCAATTTATATTTCTATTTCACCGAAACAGAATGAGCCTAACGAAGCTTCTAAATAAAAACTTTTAGTGAATATGCGCTTCAGTTTTTTGCACCGCGTATAGGCATAGCCTTCAAACCCTGCTTTAGAAAAATGGTTGGGGTAGGGTCAGGAAAAAGAACTGACCTGCCCTCTCATCCTGAACTGAACATAGACCGTCTTTCAACAATCCTGCTTGTATGCAAGTTTGAGAAGCAGAATAAAATACAATAAAATGTTGAACTCATTAGCAAACTTGGCAAAAAGTGGTCAATAACAGTGAGGAAGACTAATGATCAGTTGTTTGAAAAATGTTGCATTTCATTCTTAAGAAAAGCTATTAGGGTAACATGAGGAATTGCGAACTCAAATTTCCTTCACTGGGAAAGCCACAATTCCTTGTCTGATAGACACTAAGTAAAGAATAACTGACTCAAACAACAATGGAAACATTGATGGCAAGGGGCCAATGGTTTTTGGACATTTATCAGAGTGCAAACAGCCCTATGATCTGAGTAAGCTGAAATTGTACCACACTGCCCCTAGTCCCATGCATTAACCATGTACTTGGTATTCTTTGTGATGAAGATCAATTTAGTTTGAATTGAATAACCATCCAGACCCTTAAACGGACGAAATATCAAGTCCTGTGAAAAGGAAACAAGTAATAGCAATACCCTTTCATTGTGTTGTAGATTTTAGCACACACCTACATGCTGGTTTTGATGCGGACAAAATCATCCATATGCAAGGATGGTTCATGAGGAACCTGAAGTTCAAGAAAAGCATTGTTAATGATAAAACAAGGCAGAAATATCTAGTACAGTAAAGCATTGTTGGGGCGAGGAAACATGCTCTTTTATGTTCATTTAGAAAAAGAAAAAAGTGCATGCACACCGATTGTAAACTTGATTAAAATTTGGGAATTGGATTGGAGTCCAAAATCCATCATGAATTAATTAATCTAGGCGCTGATTAAGTTGGCAGGGTGTCATTTCACAATGTCACTTTCAGGCAGTGTGTGAGGTGTATGTCCTATATTCTCGGCACATCTGTTGCATGTGGGCTAGAGTATATAGGAATGTGTCCGTCTTCAAGGTGTTCTATTGGCAGGGAAATTATTGTATATCAGGGATGTGGTGTGTATAGATGTCGTTTAGTCATTAAAAATGAAATAGAGACAACCATGACAACCAAAATGATGGCAGCCACACCTGCATTTTAGCTGTATCTAGTGGTAAATCCATCTTTTCTGTGGTGGGGAAAACAACCATCATTATCATCCAAGACTTGTCCCAACTAAATGGGGTCGGCCACGTGTATCCTGTTCCGTGATTCCACTCTATCAGGGACCATATTCACCATAGGTTATCAAATCTTTTCTTACTAACTCCACCCACATCCTTTGGGACCTTCCCTTACCTTTTTAGAGCCATCAACTTGATATGGCTGGGTCTATCACAAAGTGCTAGGCAATACTCCGGCAGGAAAATAAAATATTCATTTTTTTGCTGATTTTTATTGACATGGTTGTCAGCGTTTCTTTTCACTACGGACAAAATGGTGATGTGTCCTTATGGACTGGCATATGTGAATCCATGTCATACATCAAGGTATATCTTCAAAGCACTAACCAAATAGGTCCATAAACTATGCAGAAAAAGACATTACCATGTTATATTCTTTAGGTACAGTGGTATGTTATGAGGACCTTCTATAAGACGTAAACCTCAATATGCGGAATTCATTGATAAAAAAGGAAAATCACCTTTTCTCATTGCTTTATAATAAAGAGGTGTACTTCAAGCCTACAAGTTTTTTTTTTGTTACACACGCAATCACGCCCCACGTACTCACACCACAGTGGCATTTCACCACAATGGGTACTCGAACCTATGACCTTGTGTTGAAACTCTTGTGAGTCTACCACCGAGGCTTGAGCAAGGGACCCAAGCCTACAAGTTGGTAAGGCAACCAAACATTAATTCTATAAACCTATTCCCGGATGAATTTAGGTTGATTTGATTTTATCTGATGCTGTTGAACTTCTTACAAAACTCCAACCTTTTCAATCAAGAATAGTTCACTCACCCATCTTGCATACTTGCAACATGGATGAAATAACGACTAAGCAACCATCCGATTTTATCAGGTAAATACAGACATACCATCACTTCACCTTACCATAAATGCACCTCCAAAATTCAAAGTTAATTCACAATGTCTTTATAATCATGTCTTTTCCATGATTCAAGCCCGTAGCTCAATGGCAGACTCCATTTCAACATTGAGGTCTGACGTTCAATACCAGCTTATGTATAAAAATGGGGGAAAAAAAATCTTTTCCATAAAAGAAAGGAGCACTTTTGTCGGTGATATAAGACACAGGCTATGATGATGATGATTGTCATTTGGATAAAAGTGAGGGGAATGTCAGTAGAAAAACAAAATGCTTAACACAGATAAATTATAGATCATATAGTGTGCACAATAGAAAATGACTAAAGCACCTTCAGTATTGTCAGCCGCTCAACAAGGTCAGCTCTTGTAAAACCTTTTGCACTGTTTGCCCTGTCATTTGAAGAGGTGGCTGCAAATCAGCCACACATCAACAGCACATGAGATCATCAACCGAAGAAAATGAGATGAGAGAGAACCTGAGGCTGAAACTGGGATCACTATTATTCCAAATCATCAGCCTCATGGCTTCCTCTACCCCAAGATATTTTATCCACCGTCTAACTGTTGCAAAATATTGATTTTAATAAAATATATTAAATAATAATATAAAATATATAAAAAGTTGTTTTGAAAAAGCACCGTTTTATGGGTTTTTGGGAATAGTCCCACATGGGAAAGGGAAGGAAAAAATCTTTGGTTTAAATGATAATAGTGGAGTATTATAATATTTGCCTACCTAGTCTGTGGACTATGGACCTTGCGTGTTCCGCGCTCGGGCACGGGCTCGGGCTCGGTGCAAGGGCGTGGGCATGTGAGGCAGTGTGGCTGTAGAGGCGCTAGTGGCACACTTTGCACTTCGCACGTGCGCATCGTGTCGTAAGCTTCGCGAACCGGAGCGAGACGTGTGCGACTAGTGGCTAAGGCAGATGGTTGGCTGGACGAAAATTTAGAGGACTGAATGAGAGTCCCTCTGATTATATAGAGGCTGGAAAATAGAGTTGTTGCGGACAGACCAGAATGATGTGCCATTAGTACATGTGGTCCACCGTAATGCCTGCATGGCTAGCCCAACAGCTAGAAAACGGCTAGCTGTTATCTCACAACAGTCAGCATGCAGCAACTTAATGGACCATGCACAACAGTCAGAAAACGGCCATAAAATGACTAGTTTTCTCCAACAGCTAGAAAACGGTCATGGGATTTATTTTCCTGGACCATAACCCCCAGCCACCATAGCCTATAAAAGGAGGACCTGGATGGGTTTCCAATCTATCTCAAAACCCACTCCAGTAGACCATACGAACTGAGACAGCCTACTATTCCTCTTTTATACTCCAGTAGTTTCAGCAAGACAGTAAGGGTTAAACCTTTACTAGAAGAACAGACCAACAATGTGGTCTAGAACTGTTCAACTGAAACAGTGGCTGAAGTACTGACCAGTGCAGTGGTCTTAATCCAAAGAATTTTTTTCCTCTTTCTTTTTCTTTATTTTGGGATTTTTCTTTATGTTGTAATCTGCCAAAAATTGTGTAATTGAGTTCCAATAGGTGGGTCTTCGTGTTTGTTGAACGCAGACCCACACCAGGCTCGTCGTATCCTAGAAGCAATTTGCCTGTAACCTATCAGCTTACTCAATTCACTTGAGTAGGGGCAAATAACGCTTTAAGGATGCGTTTTTCAGACGTGCTTCAGCCTGTCCTTATTTCTGATTATCATAATTTTTCGGATTCCATATTATACAGAAAATACATTAATCTATATAATTTTTAACACTAACCATCCACTGGATAACAGAAAATTGACTATGAGCACCTCTATAATCATTAATTGGCATGACAATTCATCACCACAACCAGTTTCATGTGATCATCACATGGAAACTCGTTAAAATGCCATTGCAACAAACATGTAGCAATTAGGAAATCTGGGACATGTTTAAGGCGCGTGGCACAACCATGATCACCCAGGACAGTAATCAAGCCAATCTAGTCATCAGGTGGGACACAAGTGTAAGTTGAATCAGAACGTGGTGACTCTTATTTAAATGATGTGTTGTTTTCATATAGGTTATTCCCCTGAGGAGCAAACAGACCTGATTTGCATGCCAGGAGATCTTCATGATGGAGCATGCGTAACACACGGCTCGAATGTCCTATACACATGCAATGTAAGCATTGGAGAAGGTTGCAAGCAACATTTCAATTGCAGATGATGAGTACTCATCTAACATTATTCTGCCTTGTTATATGTACAATTATAATAAAAAGTGATGAAAGTTCTTCAGTTTACACATAAAGGGATCAGGCTTTGATATTACTGATAGAATGCTACATAGAGTCAAGGATACACTTGTGGTGAAGCATGATTCAAAGCATTTTTTATGATATAAAGACAGCTTTGCCATAGAAACACACGTGTCACTACACGTGGCAAATGTCTGTGCTGACTGGCACCAATGATCTGGTTGGCCACAATATGGGTAAACTATGGGCATAACCATTTTTCAACAATTTTGATCACCAAATTATTGCAAGTTCTGCCCACTGAACATGTACTGTTGCTCTTTTTGGGTTTATTGTCCTCTTCAGACCACTGAGCAGATGCTTGGCTAGAACAGTCACATACCATTGCTTTTCAGGTCCACAAAATCGATAAGCTGATCACCATGCACAAGCACCACATGTAAATTGGACATATTCTGATGTACACTTCACAGAACTCCATGAAGCGTGCTACCATGGTAGAATTCCTCAATAATAAATATTAGCAAATGAAAATGTGAAGACCCTTCTTCGTAAAGTAAAATTTCTAGAAAAAAAATAAATAAGGGAAGGTGCAATGACAAACATACCACCGAATGTGAGTAAATAGTTGCCAAAGAGCATGCAAAAGCACGTTCATCACCCTCCAATTTGGGTAGTGGAAGTGAGTTTTTTTCCTGAATCAATAGATACAAAAGGGCTAAGGCATTCAAATGAACATAGTTTCTAGTGACCCATTGATTTGATGTGATGTAGCATCCCATGAAACACTCTCCACCCAACTTTTCCTTTGATTCAAAACTTTGGTGGACTATGAAAAAATGAAACACTTTTTCACTTGATTTGCCTCTCGTTTGCCATGGGCCACCAAAGTTTTGAATCCCGATAAAAGTTGGGTCCTAAGTGCTTCATGGGGTGGACAATTTAAATTTTGGGCTCATGTTATAAGAGATGAGTTCTCACAAAGTTATAGCGAGTTCTTGTGAGAACCCGTGTGAAGGTGATTATTCCTCCCTCTCTCTCCATATTTCCCATGAGGTCAAGCTACGAGGGCCCCACCATGATGTGTGTTGAACATCAACACCGTGCACTTTATAAGTCCCTTTAGGTTATGGAATATCCCAAGAATAAGGCATATGCAGAACTCAGGTGGGCCATACCATCTAAAACCATATGAAGACATGCCTAAAATACATAAAAGCACTTGATGGGGCCCACTTGAGTTTTGGATGCCGCTAAAACTTAGTTTGACCTATCATCCAACTGGGACACACACAATGGCTGGGCTGGATTTGTGAACCACATCCTGGTGGCCCCAATAAATGATTATGAATGTTTTAATGAAAGGGTAACTTTTCTCAACTGTTGTATGTGGTGTGACCCACCCAAATCATGGATTAATGTGATTTTTAAACCCATGGCCCACCATGGAATGGTGCATCTGGCTGATGGAGTAGATGTTCGACACACATCTGGGGCCCACACATCTCGACCTCACCTCATGGGAGGTTCTCATGAGGTCGTCCTCCTAGTACCATTTCTTATACGGTCGACCTCATGGAAACTTCCCATGAGGTCGAGCTGTGTGGGCCCATTGTGATGCGTGTTAAACATCAACGCTATCAATCAGATACACCATTCCATGGTGGGCCTCTGGCTTAAAAATCAATTCAATCCATGACTTGTGTGGGCCACACCACATACAAAGAGGTGTTACCCTCCCATTAAAACATTCATAATCATTTGTTGGGCCCATCGAGACATACGGCTGATTTTTGTGATATCCCATAATTTAAAGGGGACCCATCAAATACATGGTGTTGATGTTCGACACACATCATGATGGGGCCCACACAACTCGACCTTATAGGTAGTTCCCATGAGTTCAACCGCATAGAGTCATTTCCCATATATATGTAATCGTACATGTATATATAGTTTTTTAGGAGCGGGGAGTAAGTACTGTTCACACAGTAACTTAGTTTAAGACCAACGTTTCGGCCCACAGTGATTATATGTTCCGGCCCCTAAAATCTCCCCGTCGTCGCGTAAGAGGATGCCGAAAAGGTTATTTGCCCCTGGGTGCACGTCTGCAAAATTCCCTTCCGTATCTATGTACTGCGAGGCTCAGGTATTCAACATGTATCAAGCAAACACGTATTAGAGCATGAGAGGCGAAGTTACGGCTCTAGCAAATCTCTATCACAACTCGTGTTGCAAAACATGTGTTCACGCGTTTTAAATTGGCACGTGTTGAGGCTGCTGACTGAGGACTCTGCTTCTATACTACACTACATGAGTGTGGCATGCACATAAAATTCCAACACCTCAAGCAGTGGGACCCACTGAAAATTGGTCATATTTCCAAAATCAGATTAATGATTTTTTATTATTATTATTGAAATTGGACCTTCTACTAGTTTCCTCATTAAAGGATGATCAGATGTCATCCAACATCAGCTTCTGTCCATCTACCCACTTTGGACGCTTTGGATTGGAGGTACATGCCACATGTGCAGCAGCGGAGACCTGCTGGTTTGATAGGATTTTGGTAGATTGTATATTTCAACCTATTGCTATCAAGGCTTTTATTTACACCCTACAAAGTGAGACTTATCATATGAACGGCTTGGATCATTGGAAAATGTCCCGGTTTATCAAATAATGATTTCATAGTATACAGATCATTGCAACAAAATCTACTACGAAATTGTTTTTCAGAAATGATATCAGATGCAACAGGAGTATCTCAACATGCATTCATTTCTTTCCTGCCAACTTGTCACTTGTACATGTTGTTGATCAGTGAAAAAGGTGGCCCTCACATGCTGTGAAAATCAATGAGAAATTTAGGACTATGGACCCCACCTTTTATCCAGCTGTTTTTATGAAAGAATACAAACTTTCTTTTGCAACTTAGACCTCCACGTGCGGAGACTGAATTTCCGGACTAAAATACCTCTCCTTTTCACTATTGTCCACTTTTCCTCTCCCTTTTCACTGTTTGATTTTCTCCTCCCTTTCCACTGCTGCTTTCACATTGCTTTCACCCCCCTTAATTTCCACACTCCAGTTCCACAAGAAAGATTAAAAAAAATCATTTTGTGGGCCCCCTTATCAGCATTTTGTCTTCTTCCGAAAATGGTCGGTCCAAGGAAGAAATCACGCACCACAGGTATATTTTAAACTCAATTTGACCCATATTGAATGCATATAGTATAGGAAACGGATTGGCCACTTCCCCTGACACCAACCTCGTGGCTGTTAGTCGGTGCTCTGTGGGCCCCACCATGATGTATGTGTTTCATCCATTCCGTTCATCCATTTGTAAACATCATTTCAGGGCTTCATCCTAAAAATAAGAGGGATATAAATCTTAGATGTACCACACTACAGGAAAACAATAGTAATTAGATATCCATCATTTAAATCCTCCTAAGGCCTACTGTACTGTTTATCTAAAATCCAATCTGTTTATTAGGTCATAAAGACCCAGATGAAGTCTAAAAACAAAGATCGTCTTGATCCAATACTTTTATGACCCCCAAAAAGTTTTTAATGGTCGATGTTCATGAAACATTGTTTCGTGTATTGTGGTCCAATTGAGATCAGGATATACCTCTTTTTTGTATAATATCAGAAAATGATCTATAAAAATAGATGGACGACATGGATGAAACACATACATCATGATGGGGCTCACAGAGCACCGAACACAGTGGGCATAATGATTTTCTAGTTTGCCCCGCTGAATTTCATGTTTCCCCCGCTCAATTTCATGTTTACCTCGCTGATTTCCTAGTTTGCCCTGCTGATTTTGTAGTTTGCCCCGCTCAAATTCAAGTTTCCCCCGCTGAATTTCATGTTTCATCCGCTCAATTTCATGTTTGCATCGCTGATTTTCTAGTTTGCCCCGCTGATTTTGTAGTTTGCCCCGCTCAAAATTCAAGTTTCCCCCGCTGAATTTCATGTTTCCTCAGCTCAATTTCATGTTCGCCTCGCTAATTTCCTAGTTTGCCCCATTGATTTTGTAGTTTGCCCCGCTCAAAATTCAAGTTTCCCTCGCTCAATGTCTTGTTTGCCCTGCTGAATTTCTAGTTTGCCCCGCTCAAATTCAAGTTTGCCCCACTGAATTTGAAGTTTGTCCCTCTCAAATTCAAGTTTCCATCGCTGAAATTCAAGTTTGCCCCGCTGATTTTCTAGTTTGCCCCGCTCAATTTAATATTTCCCCCGCTGAAATTCTAGTTTGCCCCTCTCAATTTCATGTTTCCCCCGCTGAATTTCTAGTTTGCCCTGCTCAATTTCATGTTTCCCCCGCCTAATTTCTAGTTTGCCCCGCTCAATTTCATGTTTCTCCCGCTCAATTTTTAGTTTGCCCCGCTCAATTTCATATTTTCCCTGTTGATTTTCCAGGTTGCCCCACTGATTTTTTAGTTTGGCCCACTGAATTTCATAGTTTGCCCCGCTGAATTTCATGTTTCCCTCGCTGAATTTCATGTTTGCCCTGCTCATTGTTCAGTTTTTCCCGCTGAATTTTCTGTTTTCCCTATTGAATTTCATGTTTGCCCTGTTCAATATCTAGGTTCCCTCTCACATATGAGGTTTTGGTGTATACATAATCCGATGAACATGATGTATTACAAATAAAACATCATAGCAAGCGTAATCAGATTGCATATTGAGTTAGTCTGTTCGCTCCCATTGTACTAAGTCATATGGGCCCACATTGAATGTATATAGTATATCCACGGCGTCCATCCGTTCTTCCATCTAATCTTAACGGTTTAGCCCCAAACTAAAGCATATCAAAAGATCAAGTGAATCATACCGCAGGAAACAGTGAGCATAATGATTTCCATCGTTGAAACCATAGTGGGCCCAACAGTAATGTTTGCTTGTCATAAAACCTATTCATAAGATCATATAGACATGGATTAATAGAAAACACAATTATAAGCTTGATCCAAAACTTCTGTGGCCCCTAAGAAATTATCAATATGAAAAGTTCAATTCAAAATTTTCATGTTGTGTGGTCAATTTGAACATTGGATACGTTTAGTTTTTGGGCTCCATACATGAAATTATCTGTTAAGTTTGCACCACTGATTTTCTAGTTTGCCCCGCTGAATTTCACGTTTCCCCCGCTCAATTTCATGTTTGCCTCACTGATTTTGTAGTTTGCCCCACTGATTTTGTAGTTTGCTCCACTCAAATTCAAGTTTGCCCCGCTCAATTTCTAGTTTGCCCCGCTCAAATTCAAGTTTGCCCCGGTGAATTTGAAGTTTGCCCCGCTCAAATTCAAGTTTCCCTCGTTGAAATTCAAGTTTCCCCCGCTGAAATTCTAGTTTGCCCCGCTCAATTTAATGTTTCCCCCGCTGAATTTCTAGTTTGCCCAGCTCAATTTCATGTTTCCCCCGCTGAATTTCTAGTTTGCCCCGCTCGGTTTCATGTTTCTCCCACTGATTTCCCCGGTTGCCCCACTGATTTTTTAGTTTGCCCAGTTGAATTCATAGTTTGCCTCGCTGAATTTCTAGTTTTCCCCGCTGAATTTCATGTTTGCTCCACTCATTTTCATGTTTGCCCCGCTGAATTTTAAGTTTGCCCTGCTCAAATTCAAGTCTGCCCTGCTGAATTTTAAGTTTGCCCCGCTCAAATTCAAGTTTCCCTCGCTGAAATTCAAGTTTGACCCGCTGAATTTCTAGTTTGCCCCGCTCAATTTCATGTTTGCCCCGCTGTTTTAATTTTCTAATGTACCCCGCTGAATATCTAGTTTGCCCTGCTCAATTTCATGTTTGCCTCACTTATTTTGATAATTTGTATTGCAAAATTTCTGGTAATTTCCTCGCTCAATTTCTATCTCTATTTCATATGAACCTTGTTCAAATTCATGAAATGCTATATTGTTTTCATTTATTTCTAATTTTGTACAGTATGTTTATGTTGTGAATTTTATGTTTGATATGTTTTTCATTTTCATCTTTGCAGGTGACGAATATTCTGCTGTAATTCCCAACCCAACCTCTAGGTATACACTAAAATGATGGTTTGAGAAGGTGAAGGGTGGATTGGAAAAGCATGATAGTCGGCTAAATTTGTTTAGCCAATCCCCTTTTTCATTTCTATTATATGCTACATCCTTTAAATTTTTAGGGGCTCTATTTCACCTTCTTTTTCAACGATATAAAGGTGATCTAGTATTTGAGATCAGAGGGAGACGAGTGTAGTTTACTGAGATGGACTTCGCCCTCATTACGGGCCTTAAGACTGGAGATCTTACTGCACTGAAAATTTGTGGCACTACGAGTACATTAAGAGACAAATACTCCAAGCAATATCTAGTATTAAAGAAGGACCTAATGGACGTTTTTAATAGATTAGTTGACAGTAATAAGCATGACGATGTCGTGAAAGTTGCCTTACTCCTAGTTATAAGGTTCTTTTTAAGAGGAACCGAACAAAAAACCATGTGCAACATGGATTATATTCACTTGGTAAACTTGCTAGATGATTTCTATAGCTATCCTTAGGGTAGTTTGGGGTACTATACAAATATTGGTCTGATTGCATTCTCATCACTGCACCATCCTATGTTGGAATAGGACAAGAATCCTATCGATACTTTCTCCTTTCATAATTTGAGTCTTCTCATGTTGTAGGAAGATGTTACCCATGAAGCTCAGATGGACAAAACATTGCCTTTTAAGGTTACATTCTCTATGGTGTCCTAATGCTTTGTTTCTTTATTTTGTGATTTTTTTTTTTCTTTATTTATTTTTGCATCAAGTGTGAAGAAGAAAGTTGATAAAATAATAGTACTTGTGGGGAAAAAAGATGAGAAAATGACCATAGACCTATGGCTACGGATTATAACCGTAACGATAGATTGTCGATAATATCAACCATATTTCAATAATATCGAAGATGAATGCCAAATTGTCCAGCAACAAAACTCGAAAAATGGATGAATTTTCGATATTATCGAGATATGTTCGATAGTATCGAGCATAAGTCATCAATAATATCGAGACATGATCGATAATATCGATAAGTAATATCGAGTAATGACATAAGACCTATGGCTACGGATTATAACCGTAGCAATACGTACCGTAGCCAATCTAGCATCAACCGCAACATGAAAAAAAGAAGATAATTAGTTAGGGTCAGTGGGACCCTATAGCTACGGATTATAACCTTAGCTTTGATATCTATCGAAGGTCTTTCGTTCTTATCGAAATAGTCCAACTGTCCAACGAGTTTGCCTATAAAATTATGAAATTTTCGATACACTATAGCTACCTATTATAACTATAGCGAGATTACGCAGTGGCAACCCGAGGCTGTGTGTGTGTTTTTTTTTTTTTTTTTTGCTGTGTTGCTTTTGTGGGTTCCATCATGAGGTCTGTGTTATATCCAAACCGTCCATCTATTTGGCGAGATCATATTAAGGCTTGGGAAGAAAAATAAGATAGATCTAACTATCAAGTGGACCACACTGTAAAAGGCAGTGGGGAATTGAACATCTACCATTGAAACCCTTTTAGGGGTTACAGAAGTTTTGGATCATTATGAAATTTGTTTTTCCTCTTCATCCTGGTCTTTGTGACCCTATGAATGAATTTAGATGGGGAGGATTTCTCACAAACATCACAGTGGCCCCCCTAAAGGTTTCTAATGGTTGACGCTCATTCAACACTATTTCCTGTAATGTGGTACACTTGAGATTTGTATATACCTCATTTTTGGTCTCATATCATAAAATTAGGTGGCAAAATATGTGGACGGCATAGATGAAAAGCATACATCATGGTGGGGCCCACACACCACCGACCATCCGCCATTGGCTGGTGGCAGGGGGAGTACCCAATCCGTTTATGTGAAAGGAGGGGTATTTTCGTCCTCAAATTCGCTGTCCGTACGAGCAGGTCCAAGTTCCCAAACAAAGTTTGTATTGTTTCATAAAAACAGCTGGATAAAAGGTGGGGTCCACAGTCCCAAATTTCTCGAAAATCAATCCTATCCATTCATTCGATGGGTCACACCAGCAGCATCCCGAGGCTCGGCTTATTTTCATACCACGTGATCGTTATGGCATGTTCCACCTCAGTCCCAGCTCACCTTATATACTAACACGTTGTCAGGAAAGGAATGCCTACATATGAAGTTCGTATTTATTACGAGTCTGCTAAATCTTAATCAGTTCAGTAGTACAAAATGCAGGTCCGTCGAATGCTTTAATTAAAGAGAGATGCTCCACTCGGAGATTTTAAAATTACAGTGCTCCTGGTTGCATAGGTTCACTTTGACAGTTTAATCGATCAATCTGAACCGTCTGTTATGTCGGCCATGAAAAAAAAATATTACTGATCTTTTGATTGCTCATGCATGATATGGCTTTAGTTTATATCTATTTTCCCGGCATGGATGGGATGACTGTGATTGACTAACATAAGCAATTCTTTAGAATAATAAGCAATATATGATTGCCCTAACAAATAGATGTATCAAATTGTTGATCGGACTTATCGTTTGTATACAATCTTCACTGTCCATATTGAAGTCTGTTGATCAAACGGGTAATATTTGTCAGTGTTGTGACGTTTACTCGTTGACCATGAAATGTGTGATGGAAATAATGAACGGTCTGGATCAATGAATGCATGCGACTATCCAAGTGCCCGAATATAATTGAGAGCACTGTAATTTAGTGTGATATGTGCCTACTCGAGCATCTAGCTTTCTACCATTAAAGCATCTATATTTCAGTTAGCTAAAAGGACGCGGATTGCGTCGTACACCCGCCTGCACAGTAATCCGTCCGGGTAGTGCTCTTTTGGGCCCACAGTGGTGTAAGTGTTTATTGGACAGTCAAAATTGTGGACGTTCAATCCCCACGTTGTGGTCCACTTAAGCCTTGTACCTGCCTTATTTTTTAGTTAATGTATTAAAATGATCTTATAAAATCGTTGAACAGCATGAATAAAACACTTAAATCACAGTGGACCCCACATAGCCCTGCCCAGACAGTGGATTACTGTACGGGCAGGGTAGGACGCAATCAGCGTCCTAGTATTTCAGGCACTTCAAATATGATTGGCCTACGGCAGCCTCCCTCTTTATGTGGGCTGCACGTGCCTCAACTCCCAGTAAATATGGACGCGGCTTAGGGGGGAGTGGATTGAGTGTTACCTGGCATAGAGGTGTGGTCCGTATAATTGTCTTTGTTTCATTTGCTTTGAAAGATGATAAAATTCTAAAAATAGGTAGATCCAAAATTCATGCGGGCCATACCACACGAAAATGGTGATTGAACGCAAAGTGACAAAAGCTTTTTATGAGATGATATTTGTTACTACAGTTTATCTGAGTGCTAATAATTCTATGAGCGGTTTGGATGGCATCTAAATGCCATGGTCAACTTCAGCTCCAGAAATATTCTACTGTTTTGTTGATGGGGTACACTTGACTTTTATAACTGTCAATTTTTAAAATCCTATTATATTTTGGTCTTTCGAAACAGATGAATGGAGTGGCTTCGTCACAAACATCTATTTCAACTCCACAAAACCCCACGCATGGAGATATCTCTCTGCACTGCCCACATCACAGGCAATATGCTTCTCTAATTAGCTAGAGTTGCCAGCACCACCCCAACTATGGTGTATGATACGTTGGGAGTTGTAGGCTCACCTTTATGTATATGTTTTATATAATTACATCCATTCTTCCAGCTCATTTTAAGGCATCACTCCCCTTAAAAAAGATCTAAAGCTCAAGTGGACCATGCTATTGAAAACAATGGTGATTGAATGATCATCACTGAAAACTTCTTAGGACCCACAAAAGTTTTGCATCGCTGATATTCGTATTTTTTCTTCATCCCCGTGTGAATAACCTTATTAACACGTTAGATTTTACATTCAGCCATAGGAGGTTTTTGACTGCTTCTTGTGTTGTGGACCTTGTGGTCCACTTGAGCTTTCAAAAAAGGACAGACAAAGTGGATATAAAACACATGCTTCTTGTGTTGTAGTCCACTCGAGCTTTCAAAAATAGATAGACAAAGTGGATATAAAACACATACACCTGACCCACACACCCACGTAATGGGATTTCACCACCTATGGTGTCGAACCCAAAACCTCATGTTGAAACTCCTCAGAGTCTACCACTGCAGTTCAAGGACTCGAACCCAAAGTATGGGTAAAGGTTGGCAACACCACCAAACGATTGGTAACCCCGGCTGGTGGTCAGTGCTCAATGAACCCACAATGATTTATACGCTTCATCTATGCTGTCCCTTTCATTTTTTATTTTTTATTTTTCAAAACATTACAATAGATATAAATCTGAAGTGGACCATAAAGTGTTGATTGAACACCCACCTTTAAAAACTTCTTAGATCAAGCTAATATTTATTTTTTCCCTTGATACAGGTTTAGGTCTGTATGACCTGATCAACAGGTTGGATGTAGGGTAAACATTACAATGGACCTTAGAAGTTTTAATAGTAGACATTCAATAATTAATGTTTTCTCATGGTGTGGTCCACTCGGGATTTAGATCTACCTTATTTTTTTAGATCAAAATCTAAAATGATATGTAAAAATAGATGGACGGCGTGGATAAAACATATATATTATGATGGGGCTCACAGATCACTGACCACTAGCGACCTGGCTAGTGTCAGCGTACCTAGCCAAACCGCGTCCGGACTAACCATGCCTAGTCACACATAAGGCGTACCTACAATTAATCCACCTCCGCTTGGGGAAATGTACATGAGATCCATACCGTCCATCAGGTGAGCCACCATATTTTCTCAGTGAACAAAAAACAGTCTAATCCAAGACCTAGGTGCTACACCATAGACAACGGTGTAATATCATGACTAAAACCTTACAATTCACGTTGTGTGGCGAATCCACTCATATGGTGTTTCATGTCAGTGGATTGGATGTCTACACACGACAATAGACACCACATACAATTTGATTGATTTAACGGTGGGACTTACCATCTCAGTCAAAACACAGGGTGGCATATATAATGGATGGGGTGGATCTTATCCACATGAAGTCATTGATCCACATTAGCGAATAGTCACACCCCCACATGACTAGCTAGGTCGCTCAAGGTTTGTTTTTTTTTTAGGTTAGGTTGTTAGTACAAACCCATGTCAGTACACACACCCCATATTAGCTACACCCGCCAGGGATCGATATCAAGACCTCGAGTGTTGAAACAAGGTATCTCCGCTCAATCTGCCAGTTGAGCTATGGATCCGGGTGTTTTCAAAATAAAAATTAATGGGGTTCTTCCAGAGAAATAAATGGCTAGAAATCCAACACACATGTGATTCTCATTGTTAACGGACGGTGATTTTCGCCCGGGTATCCTGGATCTATGCAGTGGGGCTCACTTGATGTATGAACTTTCACTTGGGCCGTGCATGACGTGCCACTTGAATCTGTACCGGTCCTATTTTTGCCCGAGTGATATTATGATGTGGACAGCCTTAAATGGACATCTGATGTTGAAATTGGAACTGTTACTGGTTGCCTCATTTATCAACCATCAGATGTCATCCACCATCAGCTTAGACAATCTACAGTGAGACCCACCCATTGGACGCTTTGGATTGGAGGCACGTGTCATGCATACAGCGGTGGAAGCCCTATCGATATACCAGCTTAGAAGTTCTTGGTAAGATTAAAAGTATATACTAAAAAGAGGTATACACACGTGTATATTCTGCTTCTCTTATGCTCGTGGGCCCTCTGATGGTAGGCTTGATCTTTGGGCAAGTAAATACTCAGGCCCACTTGATGAATGGTCTCAATCTCCATGCATTGGTCACATAGTCACAATAAAAAGGTCCAGGACCGTTAGGTTCATCGCTGCTATCAGACGCAGATTGCTGTTAGCCCCACAACAATGTATCCATTTTCAATCTTTAATTTAGGGCATGAGCTTAAGAATGAGGTAGATCCAAATCTCATGTGGACCACACCACAAAAAAACACTGGTGATTGAATGGCCACCATTAAAAGTTTCCTAGGCCCACCATAATGTTTTGTTTTTTGTTTTTTGTTTTGTTTTTTTTTTTTTTTTTTTTAATCTAACCTGTTGATTAGGTCACAAAGACCGGGATGAATGGAAAACACAAATATCAGCTTGATCCAAAACTTTTGTCGGCTCCAAAATTTTTTTAATGGTAGGCGTTTAATCACCACTATTTCCTGTGATGCAGTCCACCTGAGATTTGCCTCGCTTTTGGGATCATGCCCATAAATAAGCATTAAAAATGGATTGACAGTCTAGATAAAGTACATACATCATGGTGGGGCCCACAGAGCACCGTCCTATGTCAACTCGCTACTACAGTGTTGGTAGGCAATCTGTGTCCGTTGCTATCCTTCATGCCGCCTCTTATCCAAAAAGTGGCCCATTGATTCGACGGCCATGTGCACTGATTAGATGAAGTCAGCTAACCATAATTCCATTTTTGTTTTAGTTAAAATTACTCATTTGATTGACTGGACTCTTATATAAATTCTACATTTTCAATTGGTGGTGACATTTCAATTACACATAACATATTTGTATGAGAATCTAGACCATCCAAGTCGCTAACACAACTGTGATGCAGCATTATGAAGAACTTACAGGGAGAAGGTAATTTTACCATCTTATTTAGTCAAATTTGGACCACTCACCGTTTTACATCTAACCATCCATTTGATGGTCATTAATTAGATGGCTAAGAATGCTTGATCAGGTTAATTTTAGAGATATTCTCCATTAACAATGGGAATCACAATTTTAATGGCCTGAAAATCACTATATCAGTGCCATGGCAACATTGAGAAGGATGGATCACCACCATTATAGTGCAAAACTAACATAGGAGTCCTCTGCACCTTTGTATATAAGAGAAAAGCTTAAGACTCCGGCGGAGTATGAACAATGATACACAGGCACTTAGAAATTGCAAGCATGACAAATAAATAATTCAAATTAAACCGTACAAATTAAAGTTTAGGCGATAAAAATAAAAAAGATACAATGCTCCTATTTTAATAAACAAGTGTGGACGAATAGAGATGGGTATTGCTTAAACAATCTGATTGGACCGTAACTGAGAGACAACTAATTTCAATAATTTAGGGAATTTCATTCCATTTATTTTATGCCAAGTGTACGGTTTCGAAGCTGAGAGTCAAAGATCATATTCTGATAAATTGTCAAACAGCTTATCTTTTTCTTTCTGAGGAAAACTTTGATACTCTGGCGTACTGTTATAGATGATCCACATGCATTTAGAAGTTACAACATTCATGGCATACAATTAACCAAAATTAAATTATTCATATGGGTATTAGTTTATGTATCATGAACCAAAATTGAAGCATTTATTTGACTATCAGATTGGTGGAAATTTATTGTACGGTTATAAATGGAAATTATATATTCAATGGTCCTAATTCAAAACGAGGGTAAATCCATCAGCGCAAAAAGGTCGTTTCAAAATGAGGTCGCATCTGTGCGATGGTTATTACTTATTAGCGTGCGTTTAAATAACTGACTCACGTGAGTTTTAACATTATGCAAGTGTAAGTTTGGGGTCCACATCATTGTTTGTATTCCATCTAGTCCACACATCATACGAGTCCCACAATAATGATAAATGCCCAAAAAATCAGGTTTATATGTATTATTATGTGGCCACACCATAGAAAGTAATGAAAATCCATCCAAAAACTTTGTAACTCTAGACATAATGATTAGAGATCGGCATTGCTTCCAAACTTCTTGGTGGGGCTACCGTTTTGGACGGGTTGGATTCGATCGGCATTATCTTACAAACATAATGGTATGATTTTTATTTATTTATTTATTGTTTTTACGTTGCCCATTATCAGTCTAAAGAAAATGGACGCTAGTTGCCTCCGCCTGTGACCCACCCGAAGCTGCCATGGTAGGAAGCTAATGGAAGCCCATCAGTTTCTCCAGCTCACATTAGGATACGATCAAAAGAATGAGGCACTCAAGTGAATCACACTGTAGGAAAAAAGTGGGGATGGAATGCCTACCAACGAAATCTTCATGGGGTACCTAAATTTTGGATCAGGCTAATGTCTTTGTTTTCAATTATCTAAGTTAGAATGACCCTGTGAACGGATTGGATGGCATATAAACATCATGGTGGGCCCTAGAACGGTCTCAGCAATAGTCATTTCCATCCCTACTGTTTCCTGTAGCGTGGCCTAGTTGACTTTTGAATCTGTCTACTTTCTGAATTGTGTCCTTTCATAATTAAGCTGACAAACTGATATACCGGGTGGATTTCTCAATGACATCATGGTAAGCTCTCCGTTGCTTTCGACCTCAAAAACTTCTTGTGGGCATGGGACACAGGCAAGTGGCCGTCCTAAGAAATATCTCAAATCGCTACCAAAAGCGTCAAATAAGCAAGGGTTTTGATCGAGGAAGCGGATTGCATCTTGCCCCCAGTTTGGATAGACTAGGTCTGGGTAGGAGATATGTGGGGCCCACCATGATATATGGAGCCTGGATAGACTAGGTCCGGGTAGGAGATCTGTCAGGCCCACCGCGATATAGATCTTATCCACATTGTCCATATATATTTTGCTACATCATTTTAGGGTATAAACCCAAAACTGAGGCAGATCCAAGGTTAAGTAGGCTTGAAGACTAAGAAGCATTCACCGCAGGTCCACTTGAATGGAGTATATCCTGAAAAAATATACAATTAATCCTAAGATCCTAAAATGGACTGCCCTAAGTTACTTAGTCAGGGCTCCAATTGGGTGAGTACGATTTTGGCCTATGCTCCTTTCTCAAGAAGGACACATGTCTAGTGAATAATCTGCCACTATCACATAAAATGGTACCATCCAGTTTGAACCAAAAGAAGATAAACTCTAAATTGGCGAAACAAATATAATTAAACAAGACTTAGTCCTTTTTTCATTATTAAATTTTATAAATATAAAGTAATGTGTGACGTAATTGATATGGACGTTTATCACATGTTACTTGGACAACTATGATAGTACCATGTTAATGTTATATATAAAGGCCATGATAATATATTTATTTTTGTTAAAGATGGTAGAAAAATATTATCCTCATTCCTATAGGAATGGAGAACAAACCTATGACTTTTAAAGCGGAGGAGCGGTCTCTTATAAATGAACATAATTTTGTCAGACAATTTAAATGGATGGAAAAGATAAATGCATTAGTTGAAAAGGAAAAGGATGTGGAGACCATGAACATCCTAGACGATTTGAAACTAATGGTACATGAGTTTAAGGCAATTATGCTAGATGAAGTTACTAAGGAGTTACCTCCCACGTGAGATATGCAAAACCGTATTGATATTGTCCCAAGGACAAGTCTATTTAATTGTCTACATCATTAGAAAGAATGCGAGAACTTACAAGTACAAGCAGAAGAACTAATCCATAAAAGTCAAGTCAATGAGAGCATGGGTACCTATGATGTTTCAGCTCAAGAGCCTAATACAAAGTACAAGTAAAGGCCTAATAAACACCAGCACTAAAAGTTGTCTGAATATCATGAGCCAAATCTTTTGAATAACTTGATAATGAGTGTTTTTTTCAAGTGAAGAGAGCCTGATGTAAGACGTGGGACATATACATTCTTAGTATGGTTGGACCAAAAGAAGGTGAATCATAAATTGACCATAACTTTTGATCCAAGTATCGTTATGGAACGCACAATCTATCAATCTTTATCATAATGGGCCATCCAGGGTCAATTGACCCACTATGTAGATCATATCAATCCGTCTCTTATGAAAACATGTGGTTATAGCAAGAGAGAGAGAGAGAGAGAGAGAGAGAGAGATTTTAGAAATTTTTTTTTTATATTTTTAGTAATTTCTATTATTATAGTATTTTATTATTTTTAAAGTTTTAGATTTTCATCTCTTTTTTTTTTTTTTTTAAGAAATTACTTGTAATCATGTTTAAATTCTTTCAGCAAAAGTTTATCTAAAAGTTTTAGTTTAGAAATTAAGCTTTAACAGAGTTTCGTTAGAATTAGGATTTTTATTAGTGTTAAAATTTTCTTATTTTTTATAATTATAAATTTTAGTTTATTTTTTCATTACCAATGCTATAATTGAGAAAAATAGACAATTAGACAATATAGTTTATTCAATAAAATATTTGAGGTTTTTTTTTTCTTTTTTTTTTTTAAATTTTTTTTTATTTTCTTCAGTGGATTCCAAAAATTAGATTCAAAGTTTTTATCAAATGAGGAATTAGATGATCTTTCTCTCACTGTCCCTTTGTGCTCTCCTGTATGTCATGATTACCTGCTGATATAATACATGGACTGTATCTTTTATGGTTTATATGGCCTTATTAGCGGAATCTTTGAGCCTCACAGTGGCTGGAGCAGTCCTTATAAATATCCTCTACATGCATGACAATCTTAATCTCTCTCTTCGTGGCCCACCGATGGATTCCCAAAATCCCAATCTCTCTCTTCGTGGCCTACCAATGGATTCCCAACAAGAGAAATACAACAATCGTCTCCGTTCAAATGCAAAAGGTCATAGCATGATCATTCAAATTTTTAATCTGATAAATTCAACATGCTAGTTAGATGGTTATCTTAAACAGATCAATGGTCTGGATTAGAAAACTATGAGCCTCATCTGTGAGAATTGAAAACGGATGGACTTCCTATGAAGCTAGGGGACCATGTATGATATTATTCCTGTTCCTTGCATAGGTGATCGCAGCGGGTATGGAGGCCAATGCCTTGAACTAAATTGTGATTGGTTGGTATTTGGTGATCGCGTCCGTTTCATCACGTGGGCCCACCATAAAAATGTTGGGCGGGACCATTCTTCAGGTGGTCCTGCATCAGTAGAATGGGCCAGTACAAGAAACTTCCCAAATTGTGTACCACCTGATGAGTGGCTAGCCTGATTTTGGTACAAGGCATAATTAAAGTCCAGAGCATGACAACTTCTCCACGTACGCACGGGTGGAGTAATCATCTCTTCATTTTCTCCTGAGTTGAGGCTATGCTTTATATCCTCGCATCCTCTGTTTGTAGAAGGCCCAACGGATGGGTGATCTGGACCGATGATCTGATTCAGCCCCATGGTGCGAGGAGCTTGATGCAAATATCTCTTCATTTACACAATCCACTACAACAAATTAGGGCTTAGCCCACTGATGGGCTTACCCTCAAAGGGTCCCTTCCTATTAAAAAAAAAAAAAAAAAAAAAAACATAAATCCATCTCTCCGCGCGGCCATCTCCCAAAACCCAAAAGCCTCTCCCTCTACATCGGCCTCTCTGGATCACCCACGCTCCCTCACCCTCCCTCTCTCTCTCGCACCTCTCCCTTTCCCAATCCGGCAGCAGTGATAAAGGTAAAAGCTCTGAAATTTTTCTCCGACCCGCTCTCTCGATTCTCTCAGACAACCCTACTACCGATTTTCCATCTCTATCTCTCTCTCTCACTTTAAATGCTGGAGGAGAGAGCTATCCTTTGGATTCGTAGATCTCAACGAGCTCACGTTTTCAAAGGCGGACCCATTTGGCGTTCGCATCGGATCTAGGGTTTCTTTTACTTTCTCGCTTCCCTTTTTATCGATTTAAGGTAAGAGCAAATGCAATCATTTGGATCTCGTCTTCCCGCATTGTAAGGTTAGGGTTTCATCGAACTGCATTATGTTTTCTAGGGTTTTTTGAGTCACATTTGTGTTCTGCAACGATTTTTGGGGGTTTCTGGAGCTGCATTTTGATGTTGAGATCGTTTCATAGGATTTTTATTTTTATTTTTTAAAAATTTTGTCTGATGTTTTTCATTTGTGCTTTGATGATGTAGATCTTTTGAATATTAATTAATTTATTTTTTAAAATTTTCTTTTAATTGAGGGATTTGAAATTTCTGGGGAGGAGATCGTGTTGTTTCTGGAGTTGACTGTGTTGTTTATTTTCAATTGAAGCAAATTAGTCTCTTTCTGCTTGGTTTTTCACATTTGAGCTTGGGGGTGTCGAGGCTAATCTTTTAGTGAGCGAGAACCAGAGGAACAAGCTGAACGGGAGCGGTTGCGTCGGCAGTGGCTCCATGAACAGGAGCTATGCTCTAGTCCCATTTATACCCGTTGTAAAGTTAACATTTTGCTGAGTGCATTCTCTATCATATTTCAGATGAGCCGCTGGAAATTACTTACAGCTACTGGGATGGAGCGGGCCATAGGAGAGTGATTCAGGCTAGTAAATAAAAGACATTTTGTTTTAGAGATTTGCTTTGAGGTTTTCTTTTTCTTTTAACTGGTTCTCCCTGGGCCTGCTTTCTGATCCTTAGGTTCGCAAAGGTGATACCATTGGAGAATTTCTTCGAGCTGTTCAGCAGCAACTTGCGCCCGAGTTCCGAGAGATTCGAACTACCTCAGTGGAGAACCTGCTTTATGTAAAAGAAGATTTGATCATTCCTCATGTGATGTACGGGTCTTATCCACTGGGTCCATCTATTTTTTTGAGTGACTACCATATTTCAACCATATTTTATGCTTGGTTATTCATTTGTTTTGCTTGGGTAAGCTCCTGGAAAGAACCAGTTGCCTCTTGGTCTGACCATCTCTGAGATGTGAAATCTATGCTACCTGGATTCTTTACTAGTTGTGTATATTTTATTGTGAACCATACAAATTGGGCTACAAGATCAGTTGTGAAATATTCATGGTTAAATATTTTCATGTGGTTAAACTTATGAGTTGTGAGTAATTCTTGTCATACTCGTGTCCTGAGAACCTGTCATTAACAAGATTTTTTGCTCGTGATCCATGTTGTACTTTATACCTGTGTTTGTGCTGTTGTGCAACATAGCTGTAGTCATGTTTGATTTATTAACAGTTTCATGGTCTCATATCTGCTACAATGTGGATGCTTTTAGTATGGTTCTCATAATCTACTTTTAAGAGCACTGTTTTCTTCTGTGTAACATAGCTCGGATCATGCTTGGCTTATCAATTTGGTAGTCTTCATCTCCATTACAGCATGGATGTCATCTTTATTATGGTTCCATAATCTGTTTATGGCCTGAAGCCAAACTTTGGAGTATCATTCATAGTTAATAAGATAAGGGAAAGTAGGCATTGATGCTTTGGCCATGTGAGATGGAGACCAAGAACAACACCGATTGGGGGTGAGTTGGTTTTAAGTTGAAGGCTCAAAAAGGGTAAAGAGAAGGCTCAAAAGGATGGGCTTGGAGGCAAAAAGAAATGATTTGATGATCTATGGTTTAACTGAGGATGGTCCTGGATAGAGTGGAATGGTGGAACATATGAACTTAAACGTTTTCTTTCCTTTGTGGTCCTAGATTTTATTATTGTTGCGATCCTTTGTGTGGCCTACTGAATTACTTAGTAGCAATAGAGATCCGGTTGGTGGTGGTGGTGAGATTTGGGTGTAGCTGGGTATATGAATCATAACAAAAAAGTTAGAAGAACTCACAATTGTGAATGGTTGGTATTTGCTAGGTGTAGCTGGATTCCCAACAAGAGAAATACAGCAATCGCCCACATTCAAATGCAAAAGGTCGTCATATTGACCGTTGGGATCTTCTAATCTGATAAATTCATGCAACATAAAATGTGAATGGTTGGTATTTGATGATCAGGTCCATTCATCACGTGGGGCCCACCATAAAAATTGTTGGGCGGGACCATTCTTCAGGTGGTCATGCATTAGAAGAATGGGCTAGTACAAGAAACTTCCCAAATTGTGTACCACCTGATGAGTGGCTAGCCTGATTTTGGTCCAAGATATAATTACGGTGGGCCCGACCAGATGAAAGTCCAGAGCATGACAACTTTGCCACATACGCACGGGTGGTGTAATATTCGCCTCTTCATTTTCTCCTAAGTTGCGGCTATGCATAGTATCATCAAATCCTCTGTTTGTAGAAGGCCCAACGGTTGGGTGATCCGGACCGATGATCTGATTCAGCCCCACGGTGCGAGGAGCATGATGCAAATATCTCTTCATTTACACAATCCTAATCCTTCAGTTGGTAGCCTGCAACAAAGAGATTAAAGAAAAAGAAATACAGCATTGGTTTACTTTAACTGAAAAAAGGCCCAAAATTGGATGGCTAAGATCTACCAAAGTTGGTGAGCCACGGTCGACCTACAGTCGGCCCATCACATGAATAGTATGGCTAGCTGAGCCATGGGCCCAACATACCCCAGCATATTGTGTTATAAGCTTGAGTAAGTGGTCTGCACCTCCATGATCAAACGGTCACCACATTGAGCTTTGCTAAGCCCACATGCGTACGTGTACAAGGCAGGTCATGAACATTAGTGGTAGGGTGGCTAACATGTGCAATAGCAAAGCCGTCCATCAGGTAGGTATGACCTTGTAGATATTCTGGCCCATTCGGCAGGGGGTCCACAAGTTAGAAACAATTCAATGGATAAGAAAACTTCAGACTACTTTTCTCATCTGCACATGAATAATGAATGGTACTGGTTTTTAGGTCCCAGAACTGAATGTTGGTGTGGCATCTAATGGTTGGATTTGGATTTCCTATAATCATCACAGTGGGCTCTATAAAAATCAAAATTGCAACTCTCTCTATCTCATCTGTTTTCCTTTGATAGGGCCACTTGAATAATGGTCAGCTTAGTCTTTTAGTCCTAGGCCTAACATGAGATTAGGCATCTAATAAATGGAGTGGGTTTCACATAAACATCAAGGTGGACCCGTAAAAAATAAGGGTAAACCGTAAACGTCCCTGCCCAACTATTAAAAAACAGAGATCTGACTAATATATTTAAAAGAAGTAATATTTCATGAAGGGCACCTTTATTTTTTAAGCACTCATTATGATGGGTATGTTAGATCTACTCCGACCATTAGATGTGTATTTACATATTAGGCCTAGGTGCAAAACATTAGGTTGAACCTTGACTCAGGCAGACCACATCAAAGGAAACAATTGGCACAAAGAAGTCCCTTATTATTTTTAGATGGTGAGAATTATGTGAAATCCACTCTAACTATTAGATATCACACCAATTTATGCCTGAGGCACTAAAATCAGCAGGTGAGGATATACTAAGGGAAATAGTTTATAAGGTGAGTGTTGTTGTATATACTTATTCCAATCATGTAGTGTAACGCCTTGAAAATCGGGAATCGAGCAGAAGCTCAGCTCCCGAGTTCCAATGCATCACTTATGCAACATAGATAATGATGATTGAATGTTGTTCGTATTAGTGCATTAAACATGAGTGAGATTATAACTAGAGCTGTACACGAGTCGAGTCAAGTTGAGTATCGCCCTACTCGTACTCGACTCTTAACGACCGACCGCTGCTCGTACTCGGGCTCTACTCGACCAAGTAGCATGACCCCCTGCTCGTACTCTACTTGCCCGAGTATGAGTCGAGTACGAGTAGTAAACGAGTCGAGTCAAGTCCGAATTTTCGAGGCGAGTTCGAGTACGAGCACACGAGTTGAGTACCGAGTGCGAGTTTTCAAGTCGAGTCCGAGTACGAGCACACGAGTTGAGTACCAAGTGCCAGTTTTCGAGGCAAGTTCGAGTCCGAGTCTGAATTTGAGCCCAATTCGAGTAGGGTTTTCGATTAACGAGTTCGAGCTTTGAGCCAAGTTCAAGTTATAAATTGAAATTAATTTGAATTTCAATTCGATTGTCAATTGGAATTCGAAGTTAAACGAAACAATAAAATATATAAAATGCACATAATTACATTACATTGTTACATAATTACATTAACGTATTTACATAATTACATTACATTGTTTAAAATGACAATTTATAACTAATAACCTCTATAAGATGAGTGTCTTCCTGTTCCTGTATTGTCATCTGATCCATCGGAACTGCTATCTATTTTTTCATATACAAATTGATTCACTTCCTCTGAGTCAGAAGGCAAAGAGATTTTTCCTTCGTGCTCTTCTACACTTTCAACTAGATTTTTCAAACTTGCTTTATGTGAGGAATTATATGTAGTACCTAATGCCCTATAAAATTCACCGAGACGAGTTAGGAATTTCAATTTGTTACTCTTTTTCTTCTTCTTGTTTGTCGTACTCGACGAGTAACTTGACCCTGCTTCAACATCGTGTTGTCTTTGACTCGAATATCGCTGAAGTCTAGAAGCATCTTCCATGCTGCGTTTTATGGCGATTTGGAATTGTTCTTCCTCCAAAGCTTTTAATCTGGCTTCCTCCTCTCGCATCTTTTGTGGATGTCATTTGTGTACCAGATCCGCATGGAAGGTTTAGATGGAGTGGAAGGCTTTCTATTCGAATCTAACAAGGGCTCGAAAAGAATTTGGACATCCTTAGAGGCATTGGGGCATGGTTTTGCATCACCACCTCGGCATGACAAGTGTAGGCGAAAGCGATTAATCATGTGCACAAACTTTGCGCCACACAAACCACACTTAATCTTTGTTTTTTTAGACCGTGGCGGTGATTCAACTAGGGAAGCATAGTCCCAAATGTTTGACGATGGCTCAGATGACAACATATCTACATTCAATTTTTAATAAAAAAATCAGAATATTGATAAATAAATTGAACTTGATATAGCAACAAAAGAAAGCAATATAAATGTATCAAAATTCAAAAATAAAAGCAAATGAACAGGCATATGTAAATAAATATCAATGATTCAAAGTCTTCCAAACCACATTCTAAAAGGACCAACACTTTCGTGTTTGCAGTTGCAGTGAAATAATATTACAGATCATTCAACATTCAGCCAAAAAAATTTGAAAAACCGAAAATAATTACTGATCTATAGGTAGAGACGGGTCATGAATCTCAATCTCCTCTTCTTCATCATCATCATTCATATCTCCTCCCCATATCGGGCGCAACCAATCTTGTGTACAAATCAATGCTTCAATCAGATGCAGTGAAAGTGAGCTTCGATACTTGCTCACAACCCGCACTCTCCTGGTGTCTTTGAATGCGGATTCTGATGCCACTGTTGAAACTGGTATTGATAATATGTCCCGTGCCATCACAGATAATGTAGGGTATTTTGATTCACTAACCCTCATCTTCCACCATTCCAACACATCAAATTCAGCTCGCACTACGATTGGCTCCTTGAGGTACATTTCTAACTCTGATTCCTTAGTATCAACTCCCATTCGTGCTTGTGCCAAATATGATATGTATTCATTTAGACATCCGGATTACTGTGCGTAAATATCCGCATCTCTACTTTCTTCAACACATGCAATTGCAGGTAAAGTATTAACATACGATTTATACAGATCTTCAAGGGCTTCACGAACCTTAGACGTCTCTGCTGCCGCTCTTTCAGTAGGATAAAGCTTCATGAAAATAAAGCTAACCAATCTCATATTACAACGGGGATCAAGAACAACTGCCAAGGACATCAACAGATGACATTCGTCCCAGTATTTATCGAACTTCGTCTTCATACCAATCTGTCATCCGCGTATGAAATCTGGACCCGCATTGACATTTTTCCGCAGAGCATCCTTAATCCTCCAAAGAGACGGAAGAAACAGATTCGCGGTTGGATACTGATTCTCAGAAAAAATCTTCGTGCAATCGTAGAAACTTGGAGAAATGTGTGAACTTGTTGTGCTTTGGCCCAATCATATGTGCTCGGCAACCAAGAATACGTTCTGTCACGCGCCGCATATTCAGGAAATGCAAGTTGTAATTCCATTGCCGCATCTAACATTTCATAGGTCGAGTTCCAACGTGTACAGACATCCAACTTCAACGTTTTTTTAGATGGCACATTCAAACGTTGGATTATGTCATTCCATACACTCGTCCTCGATGGCGACCCCTTATATATTTCACACTTTCCTTATGTTCTCTATAGTGTCATCGATTGCTTTCACTCTTCTTGTACAATCAAATTTACAATATGGGCACAACATCTAACCCGAAATATTTTTCCTTCAAAAATAAATTTCGTAGCCCGAATTGGTTACGTAAGCATGAAATGACACTGTTATTTGTCAAGCATTGTCTAAAGTTATTGTTGAAATTTTTCTCAATGCCCCAAACCTTTTAGACAAATCGTAGATGCAATCAAATAAGTAAACCAAGATGTGGAGGAGGAAGGTGTTTGAAGTTTAAAATTTCTTGCATAGTTTCCAATCCTTATCAACATAGTGAGCGGTTAATGAAATGTATCCTTTTCTTTGATTGGACGCCGTCCATAAATCGAAGTCAAAGCTATTTCAGTCACCGAAGCTAAAACTTCTTCCAGCTTTCATCTTCTCCTTTGCGTACATCTTCATGCTTTCTCTCTCGCACGCGTGACGCGGAGACATTCTCTACCGAGGGTTAAGGAATTGACAGAAAGCCCTAAACCCTTTACTTTCAATCATTCTCGAAAGGTTTTTCTTCCAAAATCACTAATCTAGCAAACCACTCATTCACTTCTCCTTGTCAAACTTATGAGCGGACACTACGCCTTGGGAGTCGTCCCCTTCTGACTTTGTAAATGACAGCATCTGTTGGCCAGGAGGAGGGAGTTTTGCTTTCTTAGGACACGTCTTCAAATGTCTAATTAGATGTGTTGTAGATCCTCCTAGAATGTTGCTGAATAACCCTTTGCAGTTATTACACTTTATCTTCTGTACACCGTTAACTGTCACATCTTCGAAATCATCCCACACTGCTGATCTCTTCTTCTTCTCTTTGCATGTGGTTGACGTGTCTGTGTCTCCCTCTACTATTAGAGGAGATGTGGTCGATGCACCCATTCCAGGGGTATTTGGGCTTTCGTCTTGACTAGCCATCTATAAAATAAAGTTCTCGATATGTTATACAGCTATACCTAGGGTCCTAGATGGCTAGACCGTTAGACGGGCATAATTACTTAACTGTCTAAATCAGTCGCCCATTCAAAGTTAGATGGATTGTAATGCTTCATTTTCCAATTTAAATGTTATTACGAAATTTTCAAGAAGATCTCCCTTATCTCTCCAGAATATATTAATCTTGTATTTGATTCCCATGTCAATCATCAACACAAAGTGTGGACATTTGACGACGGAAATAAATACATGAAATATATCCAGAGAGAAAAAGGAGAGACGAAACGAAACAATGTGCATATGCATTTAAATTGGAATAAATGAAGACATTACAATCTATCTAACCCTGAACTGTCCAAAAAGGGACAATTTGAGCAATTTCTATGCATCCAAGAACACACTGAATCTATGTCTGGCAACATAGAAATCCTCAAATGGGCAACTGATTATCTTATACTACAACTAGAACAATACAAATAATAATAAAAGATGACAATCAAACAATAAATGAATTAAAGGAATCGAAAGCACTAATATCAATTTAATCCAAAATTATTGTGGCTCAAAAAGTTTTAAGGATAGTTTGGATGGAAGTGAACAGAAGTAAATGGAGTAAATTGTGGATAAATAAAAGTAAATGTTATTTTAACTATTTTCAGGTATAAATAAATTCATGCAGATGGAAATAAAATAAAAGTAAATTAGCTTGTAAATGACGTCTTTTAGTATAATTTAGAAGCAAATAAATTGAAATGACTTTTATGAGTTTCAACACCTGGTCAAGGGTTGAGGTGGAACGCACACCATCTGTTTTGTGTAGGAAGCAATGTAGTGTTTATATGCCATCCAATCCATTAATCTGATCTGTATCACTAGGAATAAAGCATTAGTTAAATATTACCATACTCTAAAACTCAGGTAGACCATAACACGTGAATTTATATTTTTTTAGTATAATGTTTCTTCTTTGGCCCACCTGAGAGTTTAACCATTCTTATTTTTTAACGTGAGGTGTGGATCACCGTATCAATGGTTTCGTTCGGGGATTATTTTTTAACCGACATCTTGATACGGAAGCAGATTGGGGGACGCGGATTGGGTGAGAACCCCACCGTCCCGAGATCAAGACAGTGAGTGGGCTATGAGGGGCAACTTTTGTGTATGGATTTTATCCACACCGTCCTTCTATTTTGACGTATTATTTTAGTATGGAGGCCTAAAAATAAGGCAGATCCGAGGATCAAGTAGGCCACACAATGATGATTAAACTACCATCGTTGAAAACTTCTTGAAGCCGTTGAAGCTTTTGATCAAGTTGATTTGATATTTGTATTTTCCCAGATCCAGGTCTATGTTACATTATAATTAGGCTAGAAGGAAAATAAACATCAAGGTAAGAAACAGTGCTGATTAACCATCCTACCATTGAAAGCTTCTTAGGGCGCACTTGTTTCCCTAGTGCTTATTTACCATCCAATTAAAAATGGTGGGACGAGCTGTGGACGGACAGGGGCACCGGACAGAAAATGGTGGGCCCAACACAAGAAAATCTGCGGACGGACAGGGGCACCGGACACAAAATGGTGGGCCCCCCAACGCATAGATTATGTAATCCATCAAAATCAACTTCGGAAAGCAACATATTCAAAATAAAATTCTTACCTGATGGACGGATTGGGGCACCGGCAGGGTGGGACGAGTCACATGGACGAGGCGTGCCGCGTCGGGCGAGCCGTGGATGAGCAAGAGCAGTAGGGGACAGGGGCACCGGTAGGGTAGGGACGAGAGTGACGGGCAAGGCGTAAGGGTAAGGGTGGCAAAGTGAACTAGTGACCGGGACGACCGACGAGATGCGAGTGTGGACAGGACAAGCTCAGTGGAGAGAGAGAGAGAGAGAGAGAGAGAGAGAGAGAGAGAGAGAGAGAGAGAGAGAGAAGAAGAAGAAGAAGATGGGCATGCCGACATGTGGGAATGAAAGGAGAGAGAGAGAGAGGAAATGGAAATGGCCTTAATCCAAGCCGCTGGCCGATGGGAGGGAGGTAAGGAAAGGGAAGGGTTTTTTTTCGATTTGGACGGGAGGGCGTGAAAGCTGAAAGCGACCGGGATTTGGGATTTAGAGTTATATATATGGCCTTGGTCGAGTAACAAGTCGAGTAACGAGTCGAGTAACGATTCGAGTAACGAGTCGAGTAACGATTCGAGTAACGAGTCGAGCAACAAGTCGAGTAACGAGTCGAGTGCTCCTTTGCTTGTACTCTACTCGAACTCAAAACGAGTAGTAAAAAACTGCTCGTACTTGGCTCTAACTCAGCCGAGTCGAGCATCGAGTCGAGCATTCCGAGTCGAGTCGATCAAGTACCTGAGCTTTGCCTGCTCGTGTACAGCTCTAATTATAACAAAACAACATATCATACTCCAGAGACAGTTAAATTACGCAAGCAAAAGACTGTGATAGATATATAAAATATATAAACTGTTGTAAGTCTTCAGAGTGTGAACATGTTACCAGGTTAAATATATACATGTATACTTAAAAAATGAACAAAATGAATATACATGGGTGTTCCAAAAGTGCAAAATAACAAGTGTAATAGCATCTAATCAGCAACCCTATAACCCCGTCAATCAGAACATGGTCTACATAGACCCGTCTAATATCTGCATATAGGAGAAACCCTCCTCATCTTCATAAAAGTCCGGCTCCGCTTCGTAAGCATCGCCATCATCTGAAATTAAAACAGGGTCTGGTTGGTGTTTAAAACATCGTCCCATAACGTAGGAGTGAGTGATCAACTCAGTGGAACTATAAGGCAAAGGTTAATATGTTATCAATTTAATCAAGCAGTAATGATAAAGCAATACAATCAAGTATCCCTAAGTACTCTGATTAATGCAAACATGATATGTATTAATGATGCATGCCCTCGCCTACACTCCCTCAGCGTCTTCATCTCACGGCGCGCATGACAATCTCCCGAAAGTGCTCTTCCTCGCCAAAGCACATGCAGTGCGGTGCATGCTCATGTTAGCTAATACTTAATTAGATTGATTTATACAACAGTGTTGGGAAGCTAAGGTACCTCCCTTATATCAATTCTCAAACAATGATCCATTCTAGGGTCGTCAGTCCTAGCAAATCTCATACGATGTTGCGGTTCTAGGTCACTACAAAGGGCTCGTCACCTGATCAATGTATGCTTAGTTTATACTCTAGTTGCTACAGAAAGACTCGTCGCCTCAACGCAGTCTCTGAGTATGCTCGAGGTCACTACAAAGGGCTCGTCACCTGATCAGAGTAGGCTGACAGCTCGAATACAATGTCTCATACCACCGTATTCGGCTCACGAGGCGATGTTGCTAACTGGTCACTACGGGGAGGCTCGTCGCCCCAGCGTAGGCCGACAGCTCCGCCACGTTGTCCCATACCATCATGCCCGGCTCATGAGTCTTAGTGGATCGAGGTACCAAGGTTTAAACGGAATTTTCAATGGTGAGTTTGGTACCTTAGGTTCAAGCAATGACGTCCAAATATGGTGAACATACATCGGATCAATCGGGTTACTTAACAAGTTCGATTGGTACGAGCGTACGCTGAATTAATCGACATGGAGCGCTAACCACTGTCAACAATCATCGTACGACTCGGATTCACCGAACGCATCAACTGTGGTAAGGCTATCTCGGCCACTCAAACAAGAATTGTTACCGATTGCCTGGACTACGTCGTAGTCCCAAACACATTATGATGTAAGAAATATGTACATGTGGTAATTATACAACACTTAACAACCATTTCAACCATGGATAGCATTTGAAAATATAATGAAACACATATAGCATGCCGTATTACATATACATATTCTACTCAAATACACCATATAGATTTACAGCTACTTGAAGGAATTTATGTACATAGCTAAGGTGATTAAGAATCCTATCTCAACTACCTTATTAAATACAGTTCATCTAGCAACAACTCATTCAAGCATTTTGTCAAACACTTAGACTACACATAACTGACATACATGACGTATGTTGATTTCAACATTTAATAGGGCAAATCCTTTCACCGAAGAGTTGTCTAATACACATCAATCATGTTCTTACATTCCATACACATGGCAGGCACAAATCATGAATCCATATTCATTCAGTCATTTCAACAAACACTTAGACTACACACTATAACATATATGACGTATGTTGGCCATAACATGGATTAGGGCAAATCCTTTCACTAAGGAGTTGTCACGAATACAACAGGCATATATCCACGACGGATAATCATGGCAAGCAGGGATTCAAATTCCATACTCATTCAATCATTTCATAAACACTTAGACTACACATTTCAACCTACACGATACAACTCAGTTATAAGCTATATTAAGGCAAATCCTTTCATAAGGAGTTGTCACGTATTTAACAATTACATGTTCACGGTGAATAATCATGACAAACACAAAATCAAATTCCTGACATATCCAGTCATTTCAACCTACACATGGAATAATCTATATTCAACATAGTTCATATATAACCGTAAAGCAAATCAGACATCGCATTTAGCATATGAAATGGCTCTCACGTCAGTTATAAATCATTAACTGGCATTAAAAGCCTTGAAAACCATAACTTAAACGTTTATAGTCTGCACCTTTCACCGGTAAACTCGTAACGGATTTAGTTTGAACACTCTGCCTTCGTCTACGGCATAACGGCAACCTATAGTATGAAATAGGTTAGCTATTTCATTACATACACTATCTAAATCCCTAAAACAGATTAGGGTTAGGATTTCTTACCCGAAAACAGAATCAGAATCGCTGGAATAGCGATACGGTAGTGGTAGCTAAGTACGTGGAACGGCGGGATTGAATCCTGAGAACAAACCCTAACTCTACCTCTCACTTTCCCTCTCGTTCCTTCTCTTTCTTCTCTCTTCTCTCTCTAGGGTTTAGAAATACGTATGTGAAAGGAGAGAGAAAGGGTTTAAGGTCCTTATATAGGCCCAAAATCGACCTTAATGGCCCCATGGCCATGGTATACTTAGGTTATAGCCAAAACCTAATTGTTTCGGCTCAACGGAGCTGTTCTAGAGGCCCTTTTTCTATATGCGGTTGGACTTAAGATCCCTGACATTAGATCTAGGTCAAGCTAAGTTTTCGGTTCAATCGGGTTTGGGGATCGACCGCGATGGACCCGTTTCAGTTCAACGGTCACCGGTACTCGATCAGGGTCATAATTACTTTGACACGTGTTGAAAATTTTCCTTGATCCGAAGGTGTAATTGGGTCAGATTTTGACGGTCAGAATCCTTAGATTCGGCCTGCAAGTGAACCGACTCAATTCACTTAAGTTTCAGTTCATTTCCTAAAGATATTCGTGTTTCTCACACACTTCGCTCCGGACTCAAGTTGTACGTTTCTGGGTACTATTAGGACTTGATTTTCGAGGTGGTTATCAAGTCCAACAAGGCGGTCGTAACCGTATAGTTTCGGGGTAATCAGACTTTCGACACGTGGTCCAGGTCCGATACGGAGTTTCGGCATGCTCCTAAGAGCAACCAGGTTTTGAAATGGATCCTAAGTTTTTAGGTAATGTAGCATTAACGGTTCTACTCATTTTGAGTCTTAAATATCATATTTAAAGTGGTTCAAGTTAATCCTACTGATTATTCAATTTAGTACTTAAGTAAATTATGCCCTAATTACGACGGAATAAAGTCCTAGGGCAGGAGAGGCTGATCTTTCTAAATAACCTATTCGTTTTGTGAGATTCCATAAGGTTAATGGTCAAAAGCCTATTTTATTTATATATTTATTATTTACAGTAAGTTTTAGTTTAAGTGTTGTTCTTCATCATTTAAACTTTAGGATTTATGTCGAATGCGAAAGTACTTAGAAAAATTTGAAGAATAAGGTGGTGAAATGTGAGATTTTTGAAGGAAATGGGAGATTTTGAAGGAAATGGGTTGAAAGGGGATTTGAGACTTTGGATTGAGTTTTGAGAAGTCAATTAAGGTATCCTGATCGACTCATTGCCTAAGGACGTCTATCTCCAAGTTAGCAAAAATCCGGGGTGTTACATATAGTCCACTTGAATCTTAGAGAGGATTGATTTATGGACCCTAGGTCTAACCTGAGGTGATGTACCTGATGGTTTGAGGTGAAATTATTTTTTCAAATAGACAGACACAAGAATGAGTAGTGGATCCCATGACCTTAGTGTTGAAACTCTTGTGAGTCTACCACTAAGCCATGAATAAGGACCCATCCAAGGTGGATTTAACATAAGCATCACTATGTCCACAATTGGGCAACCCCCCCCCCCCCCCCCAAAAAAAAAAAAAAAAAAAAAAAACTGGCTCCAAATCTAAGGGAAGGTACTCCAATGGGGTAGCTTATGGAAAACCTTTTTGAAAAGAGTATTGGAATGCAAATTTCATATTAAGCATGTAGATTGGTTTTGTAAAATTCTCTTATTATTTAAGAAAATTTTCTAAAATCCGTATACTTAATTTGAAATTTATAAAAGGCTATAGTTAGAAAAAAGTTTGTAAAAAGCCATCTCATTAATCAATATAATTATCATTCCACTATCATTAACTTGCCTTACCAGCAAATGGGTGGGTGGGCCCCACCGTGATGTTTATGTAAAACTCACCTCATCCACAAGGTGCACCACCCCATGTTAGGCCAATGACCCAAAAATTAGCTCCATTCACCCCATGTTAGGCCAAGAACTCAAAAATTGGCTCCATGGGCCAAGAACCCAAAAATTGGCTCCATTCACCCCATGTTAGGCCAAGAACCCAAAAATTGGCTCCATTAGTGAATCAGGTGGTCCAAATGATAAGAAACAATATATAAGAAAATGCTTATCCTCTAAACTATTTCCATTAGTGTGGTTCATGTGAATCATGCATAGGTTTGATATTTATGCCATATATATAAATTTTTGTATAGAATCTAATGGCTGGAGTGGATTTAAATAATTATCATGATGAGCTATATAAAAATCAAGGGTTAACATCTCTAGGATAACTATTTCCTTTGGTGTCACCTAGGATCAATCCTAGATATCTTTATGTCCTTGGGCCTAATATCGGACTAAATATCAATAGTGACATTCCATACAATTCTCCCTCTTAAATAATCTATCTTTACCATTAAAGAGGGATGCCAGGACTTGATTTTTAGTGAGGCTCATGATGATGTTTAAAAGAGATTCACTCTAACCATTAGATGTGTAATCCCAGTTTAGGTTTAAAGCCAAAACATCATATTGGCTTGTAATTCAGGTGGGCCATGCCAAAGAAAACAGTTGGCAGATAGACATTCACCCTTGATTTTTTTAGGGACTGCTATGATGATTATACAAAATTTACTTCATCCATTAGATACCACATAAAAATTCAGGACAAGGGCATAAAAATCAGCCCATCTGTAATTCAGGTGGCCATACCAACCCTTGATTTTATGACAAATACACTCATCCCTTTTCAAATTTAGTAATGCAGCGGAACAAAATTGTACCATTGTCTTAGAGAAATGGTCCAGTGCTCTGACAGCCATATAAGTTACAGTGCCCCTAGTTGGATTCAGATACTTGGAAAGTCAATGAGTTACAGTGCCCCTAGTTGGATTTGGATACTCGGAAAGTCAATGCAATGACCTAAACTGTTCATTAACTATACTTTTTGCATGGTAGCCCATGAAATGTGTTTTGAAATAACAGACAATTTAGATTGATTCATCAGGCTATTGGAGTGAATCTATGCAACTAGCTGCACTATGAGTTAAGAGGTGACAATGGGCTGGGTTTGGGCCAGGTCAGACTAAGGCCTGGCGCCCAACATTTAGACATAAGGCCTAGGCCTAGTCTGAACCCAGCATGGACCTAACACAGCATGTGGAGGCCTTAGCGGGAAAAAAAAATTGGGCCAACCCTGCCCATGACAAGTCCATTTAGGAACCGTTTGGGAATGTAAGTTACTTACAATAAGCTACTTGTGTGATATGTAGCTTATCTTGTTTTCTTCTTGTTAATGAGAAAAGTATGTAGCATGTTTTGTAAACACCATACTTATTAGCTAAAAAGTAGAAAGTTATGTTTGGTTTTCAGTAACACAAGTATTTATCTCTCAAGTATGCTTCGTCCTCCGTTTAGTCACACTACAAGAAAAAGACGCAGGGTCGTCGGTTGGGGTTACCCTTTGCTGGCAGCCAATTTTACCAGCCACCAGTAAAGTGGCCGATAAAAAGATAAAAAGGGATGCCCTAATTCATTTGGCTCGCCCGATCAAGACTCTCTTTTCTCCGGAGATCGCAATCCTCGTCCCTTCTCTCTCTCACAATCTCCTTCTTTCTCGCAACCTCACGACCAACAACTCTCTCTCTCTCTCTCGTCAGCAGTAGTAGTATTCTCCCCTTCCTTTTCTCTGTCCTCTTCTTCTTCTTTTTCTAATAGGCATTTCAAATTGAAAATCTCTAATTGAGGATTTTTGAAATTCCAAATCCTTAATTGGGGCTTTTTGAAATTTCAATCCCTAATTGGTATTTTTGATTTTGTAATCCCTCATTTCTGGAGGAGCTCAATCCCAGATTGGGATTTTGTAGGGTTGATTATCATTTACTGTGGCCGGAGGTGAGGAACACGAAATTGAAAATCCCTAATTAGGGTTTTTTTTTGTTCTCATCATGGACAATGGATTGCTTATGATTCTAATGAACCACTTTCAAATGATGATCCAAACCATCCATCCATGGCATACAACTTAGATAAAAGATGGTCATAAAAAAAACAGATGGCTAGCTTTCAGGTGGATAGGATCATCTGACTGGTGTGATTCTTTCATGGTGTCCCATAGGTTGTAAGTTTGTAACTATGGACAGTCTAGATTCATTCCTTGAAGACAGTTGCCTAAGCAGAAATTGTTGGTGGCACTGTATGATGGGCCAACCTTTGATGTGGATTTTTCATTGTGTTGGTCCACCTAAGACTAGAGTCCTTACATTTTTGGGTGGTACCATAAAGCGAGCTCGAAATAAAAGAACAGTAAAGAAAAAAAGAATGACGAACTTCGTCACACAACACATATAGCAACATAGGCTAGGGGGTTTCAATGGTGTGGGTTTAAATCCCCACGATTGTTCTGTTGTGGGGTTTTGCTCACTAGACCCCGAGTGTTTCAACGATAGAGATTCTATCCTCATTGTTTTTTAGTAGTGGGGCCCACTTAATTAACTTAGATGGCAAGCACATTACAGTGGATCCCAGCTGTGAGGAAGGCTATGGTGGTGGGCATCACGTGAATAGGAAAACGGATGGATGGCATGGATATACAAAATGTACAGAAAGGTGGGCCATCAGGGCATGTGCAATGGTGGGTGTCATTTGATGGACAATGTGAATTCCTCAAAATTATAGTGGGTCCCACTGTCCCACATGGTTAGACCAACACTCAAAAGGATCTGACAAAAGGGATGAAGAGTGATGATCTAACACATAATGCAGGGTGGTGCTTCAGAGAGAGGTTTCAGTGGTAGGTGCTTGGTCACCACCTTAAGATGGTGGGCCCATGTCTGAGATTTAAATCCGCCACAGTTTGGGCCTGAAAATGGGTGGACGATGTGAACATCACATACATCAGTGGGGTCCACAAACTGGTGGCCCACTAGTGATACATTAAGTTAGTATTAATGCTCACGTTAACTGCCTCTATATACGCGGCAACAGGTTGGGTTGCAAATATTAACAACCTTCAGTGTGACCAACAAAAACAAAGAAAATAATTTGCTTTTTGGAAAAAAATAATAATAAAACAGACTGAAATAAATAAGGTATATTTTCTAAAAGTTACTTATTCTAATTTAATAGTTAAACTAACTTAATTAAGAAAAGTAACTTAATGATTTACATTAGTTAAAAAAGTTATTTATTTGGTAGTATCTAAATGAGCCCTTAATGTCCTTTCCATCTAAATGATTGTTTAAAAATACATGTTTGCTTCTCCACATCATGAAAATAGTATCTGAACTAGAGCTAAACAACAACAATAAAATGTAGCACTTCACTGCCGTAGGATTTTGTTTTTATCATGCTCAATATTTTATGACCTAAAACCCTTTTTGAATGATTCCACTTAGAAAACTTTCCTATCTTAGAATTGTTAAATAGAAGCGTTTGGCAATAATTTACTCCTAACATTTGTACTTTGGGTGTCTAGTTTACGAGCAGATGTCATGGTTTTGACTATTGATAAGTATAATTTTCATTTCCATAATTAAACAAATGACCTTCTAATTGAATTAGGTTTACAGTGATGATCTAGCCTATTTTGGTGGACATTTCGATCCAAGCTAATCTAGCCATTCTATCTGATCCAATATTAGTGATGAATGGTGCAAATGGGTGGGCCTGCAGGATTTGACAGCTTACGCGATCTTGAGACCTTCACGCAAAGCTGAAAATGGATAATCTACATCCAAAGGTCTACCTAACTACTATGGAGCAGAGAGGATCTGATCACCCCTTCTAATTCTATAGTTAAGATAGGGCTTGGATTACCATGAATGGCTTTGATAGTCCAAAAGTGAGCCATATGGACAAACTGAGGATAAACTCTCCTCCCTCTTTTATCTTTTTTTGGAATTTTTTGAGAGGAATTGCAAGAGGGATACATTCCATTTTTGTATGGAGCGGCAGAAGGGATTAGATTAGGCATGAATTACCTTATCTCATTGGATACCTCCTGATCCCAAATGTGCCTTTGATTGTAATTAATTGCGAATAACTATATATATATATATATATATATATATATATATATATATATATATATATATATATATATATATATGGTACTATGAGGTCGACCTCATGGGAACTTCCCATGAGGTCGAGCAGTGTGGGCCCCACCGTTGTGTGTCGAACATCTACACCTTGCATATGATGGATCCCCTTTAGTTTAAGGTATATCTCAAAAATCAGCCGTATATGGAATTTAGGTGGGCCATACCATCTTAAACCATGTGAGGACATGCCTAAAACATATAAAATCACTTGGTGGGGCCTACCTTAGTTTTGGATGCGGCTGAAACTTGGTCTGATCCCTCATCTAAGTGGGACACACACAGTGGATGGGATGGATTTGTGAATCACATCTCAGTGGGTCTAATAAAGTATTATGAATGATTTAATGGGAAAATAACTCCTCTCAACTGTTGTATGTGGTGTGACCCACCCATGTCATGCATGGAATTGATTTTAACCTCGTGGCCCACCATGGAATGGTGCATCTGACTGATGGGGTAGATGTTCGACACGCATCACAGTGGGGCCCACACAGCTTGACCATATAGTACCATCTATATATATATATATATATATGGAAAAGGTACTATGCGCTCCTGCTCTTGATAACGTCCCATGATGTTGAGCTGTGTGGACTCCACCGTGATGCGTGCCGACCATTAACACTGTGTATTTGATGGGTCCCCTTTAAATAATGGGATATCCCAAAAATCAGCTGTATACGGAACTAAGGTGGGCCATACCATCTAAAATCATGTGAAGGCATGCCAAAAACATATAAATGCACTTGGTGGGGCTCACCTGAGTTTAAAATGCTGCTGAAACTTGGTCTGAACTCTCATCCAAGTGGAACACACATAATGGATGGGCTGGATTTGCAAACCACATCTCGGTGGGCCCAAAAAATGATTATGAATGTTTTAATGGTGCACAACCCCTCTCAACTTCTGTATGTGGTGTGGCCCACACAAGTCACGGATTGACTTGATTTTTGAGACCTAGGCCCACGATGGAATGGTGCATCTGACTGATGGGGTAGATGTTCGACACGCATCATGGTGGGGCCCACACAGCTCGACCTCATGGGATGTTCCCATCAGCTCGAGCGCATAGTACCTTATATATATATATATATATATATATATATATATATATATATATCGGGGTATGCAGGCGATTTTTATGGTCACTGCGATTTAAAGCAAGGAGTGCCCCCAATATTAGTATCTGCCGCTGACCTTCTTCAGCTCCACTTGCCATCTCTCCACAGCCCCACCATCCGTACAATCGCATCTCCTTACCCGCCATCACCTTCCAACCATCTGAGCAACCGCCCTTTCCACTTCCCAACCTTCACTCCCCAAAAAATCCCATCCCTTCATCACCGCTTCCACAAAACCCCACGACCGACAGCTGAAAATCACAGCCGCCCACTTCAACATCTCATTCTCACCGCTCATCTCTCCTCACAATCATTGGGGAATATGGACCTCGCTCTTCATAGCTGGTGCATTCGGCGTTTGGTACTACTTCCCGCCCATCAATCCTGCCTTGATTCACTTCTCCTTTCCTCATTTTATTTTGAGATTTTGATTCAAAGATGTTTGTTTTGAAATGAGATGGGAAGGCCGGAGAAGATGAAAGTGCGGAGCGCGCTGAGCGGGGCCCTGGTCAACACTCTAGTGGCACTCGCCACGACAACCTCAGCATCATTGCTAGTGAGGTCCCGGTATATTCTGTTGTCTTGGAGTATCTGCTGCTCGTCGCTGTTCATTTACTGCTCTGAAATCACCATTTATTTGCTGCTCTTCAGTCCAGACCTGCGTCGCATCCTGCAGTCCATCGAGGTGCTGCTTTTGGTCTTCTTGCTAGGATCAGGTTACTCTTATTGACAAATAGTAGGTCTTTTGATAGTAATTTACTTTGGAAATCTACCAACATTGTATATGCCAGCGTGGCCCCACCATGAAGATCACCTCGTGCAGACATTAGGTTGGTACACTTGTCAGGTGGGCCACACATGTACATCAATTTTAGACTGTTGTCAGTTCTGATCTAAATCTCCAGTGTTTCTGTATGTGGTGGCCCACTTGTTTGGTGGACTGATCTGATTTTCATGTCAGGTGATCTTCATTGTTCGGTCCACTGTATGCAGTCTTGAATATTCTAGACATGACTCGTTTGCACATGAACTAGGCTCGGGACTAAAACCATAAGTAGATTCTAAGAGGTTAAGGTCTTTCATTAGATGTTTCTTTTATAATTAGAATTAAGGAGACAGAAATGATTCAAAAGGGAAAGTAAAAACAATGATAAAAGTAGGATAAAAGATAGGATTAAAGAACATTTCAATGTTGCTACCTTTAAGGTTGCCCCATACTATTATATCAGTTTGCAATAGTGTTAAAGCCAAATCAGCCTCCATGATACAACAAGCTCAACCTCTCGATCTGAGAATTGCGTCCTTAGATTTGCAAAATCAAAGTGGGTGCCTACCAAACACAACAACCTCAAATATGCCCAAGACTAAGAGAAATTACTAAGTTGTGTTATTCAGAATAGGATTATAGCAGAAAACTGATGCTTGGTCTAAGAAAGCAGAAGAGATTTGAGAGAGAGAGAGAGAGAGAGAGAGAGAGAGAGAGAGAGAGAGAGAGAGAGAGAGAGAGAGAGAGAGAGAGAGAGAGAGAGAGGCTTAGAGTCTTTGGAGCATATTCAGTCACTCTGAATAGATACACATTACACACCCCTTCATATGCTTTTTGATGGGTTTGCTATATTTAGAAATCTGCCACCTCCCCAATTCAAATTACAATGATCTCTATATCCACCCCATCTGATCACACCTAATTGACCCAGGGGCACAATCCAACAGTTTGATCAAGCAAGTGCAACGTGTGCTTCAAGTGCCCTTCCACATGCATGCACCACAATGGCCTCGAGCACTCATGTGCCTGTTGATGGGGTTACGAAGCACCTATGAGCAGACACACTAAGGCTTGCCTACGAGAATACTATACTAGAAAATCAACCTTTTATGAAGCTTAAAATATTCCCATCTATTTCTGATGCGGGACTATTTTAAAAGACAAGAAAGGAGAGAGATGCAAAAAACACAGTCCTCTTCATGAAAACAAAACCACACCTTTTCTCATCTTTTCAGAACTTCCATTTTCTTATTTTAATATAAAATCCATCATTGTTTTCATATCTACAAAATTAGCATTGAGTTTTAATCAAAGAAGTGGTCCATTTATTTGTTTATTTCTTTATTTATTTTGAAAAACACTGAAATAAATTGTATTTAATCATCGAGTTATTTTAATTTTTAAGGTTTTTACCTTCATTACTTTCCTCCATTTGTGTTATTTGAAAATGCAACAGTGATCAAGAGCCTCTGTGTGATGTAGAAGGTATACCGGAATTGTAAACTTAAAAATTACAACAATGAAGTTCTTTAATGTAGCTCTACACTACACAAATTGAAAATTACCATCCTGCAGTGACCGCATCACTTCCTGGATTATTCATCTGTTTTGGGTGGAATCCATCCAAATCAGAGCTATTTTTCAATTACAAGTTCTGATATTTCATATATTCTATAGTTTCCCCTTTGAAAACTTGGGGTTTCCCTTTGCTGATGTGTGTTTTGAAGTAACCATAGTTTTCAGCAAAAATTAGAAGGATTTATAACCATGGTCCTTTTCTAAATGTTATAAATATGATATACAGAAACACATACAACACTAAAACAACATACCACTGAATTCCACCAGTTGTAGCTATTGCAATTTTCAAATTTTAAGCAGTAAATACAGGAACTCCCTCAAGCCTTCTTCTATGTTCTGTGGGATCATCTTAAGAAGCTTCTTCACTACTTTGACCTGAAAAAGAAGCAAATCATTCCATATAAATGGTACCATATAACAAGAGAAGCTCTGTTTCTTACTTGTTTTTTGCTTGGAACAAATTGAAACATGTGAGGCATTTCCTGCATAACAAATGGTAAACAATATGTTGAAACTAGACCAAGGAAAATGATTATATACTGATAGTCAGCACAAATGAGTACATAAAAATGATGCAAGTATATCATGTAATTAGCAATTTGGCAACTGAATAAAATTGTTTATGGAACACAAAGTCTCATTTTCTAAAAGACTCTAATTGTCCAAAAGAAAATAAATAGTCCTGCAAGTCTGCACCATTCAAATGATGACTGATACTGCGGTAGAATTATAAAATATATGCAGCTTTGTTAGATAATATGTACTACAGGGAAGGTGGAAGAGAGTCAATCATTTGCACCAAACTTATTCTACTCAAAATTATAGAGTCATACTAAACCTCCTTTAGTTGTGGATACCTTATGGTTAGTTTATAATATTCTTGGAAATGTGACATCATTTTGTTATTTATGGCTAAACTAAGAAATCTCACATCAAAACCTTTTTCATGAGTCACTCTTTAAACTATAGAACACAAATCAAGGTGTTCCATAATGGTAACGGTGGCCGTAACGGCCACCACTGTTACCGTTATGATACGGGCCGTAACGGCCGTTACAGCCCCCGTATTGGCTGTTACGGCCATTTTTTAATTTTTGAAAAATGTTATTACTGGACCATTACGGGACCGTTACGGATCGTTACGGGGCTGTTACAGCGCGTTTTTCTATAACGGCCGTTACGACCATTTTGACCTCGTAATGCGTAACAGTTATGATCGTTGCCGTTACGTAACGGGCGTTACATAACCGATTTGGAATACCATGACACAAATAGATGTAGATATAGACAACCTACAATAATTGGATCATTCGGAAAAACTAGAGTACCCAACTCAGATGCTTGGATATTTGCATAAGGTATCCGCTACACAGAGACTTGGAATTCTAATTCAAATGGGGCTTTGAACTCCTGACATAGTTTCGTTGAACCATTGTTTTTTTTTTTTTTTTTCTTACTCTTCTTCTTCTTTTTGACAAGTTTGCTCACTCCATTCAGAAATTGAATCTGCTAAAGAGGCACCTTATATGATTTTTTAATGTACGTAGATGATGTATGGTTTGTTTTAAGATTAGAATATGTAAGTGGTTGTTTTAAGTTATCAAATTAGAAGAAAAAAAAGTCAAATTGTGTACTAGTTGCTATTTTCTATGGATTGTTTTGTTTATCATCTCCTCACTTTATGTAATAGATTAAGGGAGTTGTTGGTTTTATCCTCTATGAATTTTCCTTTTTTGAATTTTAAGCATGAACTCTTTCAAAAATTACATGAACCTGCAGTTGTCGTCTCCTCTAAAATTTCGGTGCACCCATGAATGATCTAGGGCAAGGTGTTCCGTATCCGTTACGATACGCCTGTAAATGCCGATGTGTATAGGTAATGGCCATGACCGTTATGCGATACGGGGGTAAAACGGGGCTGTTAGTTTTTTGGGACCGTATCAGCCGTTATAGTGGCTGTAAAGGCCGTTACCAGGCATAATGATCATTACCCCCATAATGATCGAAAAACAACCACTTTTTTCTATTTAAATCTCTCTCCTCAGCTTTTTCACTTTTCTCGTTCCAAAAAGTCTCTTAGATCATTTTACAACAGATTTCGACAACAATTACTAAAGTTTTTAAGATTAAAACTATAAATTGAAGTGATTTGATCAAATAGATCTTGAAAAAAGAAAAGAAAAAGTAGTATTTATGCCTTTTTTATTTCTAGTTGTAACGCTCGATTGTAATGTGTAAACATTAGATACATATAATCATGTTTACAAATTCACTCGACAGCTCGATACAACATTCTCACCAAAGAGTGGATCGTTACACTACCATAGACATGTTCCAAACAAAAAATGAATTACATATATAGAATATTTACCTTGTTCTGGATTTTCAACATATTTTTTCATAATTTTTCAGTCAAAAGAACATTTTCAATCGTTACGGGAGTCGTAACGGTCGTTACGCCCCTGTATCGGCTATTAGGGCCTATACCCATATCGGTAATGGTGGTGATTGTTACAGCTACCGTTGCCGATACAGAATACCTTGATCTAGGGTCATGTACTAAGTGTTTTATGTGTGCAGATGGAACATTTTATTGCAAATATTACATTAAAAAAAAAATTCTCTATTACTCAGCCTGTGTACATCTTATGCATGACCTTGCCTATGATTGATAATTGCAGTTCTTATCTTGGTTTCTCATTGAATGTCTTATTTAGTTAGGAACACTACAAGAAAAACAGGCAAAGGCTACGGCCAAAATCCGTAGCAAAAGGTCTTTGGCTACAGATATAATCCGTAGCACGTCCGTCGCTATTGGTGGTGTAGCTAAAGGTCTAGCTATGGACTTTATCCGTAGCAGTAGATACCAATATCTACGGACTTTATCCGTAGCAATAGATGCCAAGAGCTACGGATCGTATCCGTAGCAATAGATGCCAACTGCGGATAGTATCTGTAGCAATAGATATAAATAGATACGGATTTTATCCGTAGCTATAGATAGAAATAGCTACAGATCATATCCGTAGCAATTAGATATAAATAGCTACGGACAAAAGCCGTAGCTAAAGCTACAGATTATATTCATAGCTATTTTTACCTGTTTCCATTGCAAGAACCTGCTGTAATTGATAACTCATCTTAATGATAGAAATAGTACATAAAATGCAATCAGAGAAAAAAACGATTTATTTATTACAATAGCAATCAAATCTACAATGCATCCTACATTCACATTTCTAAATAAACAATACTTTACTTTGCTCAACCTATCATAAGAATTAAAACAAAGGCATGCCCTCATGTGCAAGAAACAAATACACTCCAACACAGTAAGCACCCTCCATATGCATTCAATAATGCTCACGTTTTTACGGAATTTTCTTCCTTCAGACGGTCAATTTCAGTAAACACAGAAGATAGAGCTTCTTCTTTCCTAGAAACTGCAGATGTAACTTCTGTGGACTTCGATACAAAATCACTTTGAAGTTCTGAAACCCTTCCCTTGAGAAAATTAATTTTATCCTCCACTAACTTCTTTAGCTTGTCAGCCTGTATAAAATAGCAATTGTAGACACAATCAAACAAGCATGCCTTTGTACACATCTCAAAAGGAAGAAAGAAAAAAAAACAATTATATATGAAGAAATAAAAAATGTAGCTACAAATCTTCTAAACTATGGCAAAATCCATAGGTTAGGTTATCGGTTATAAGTTTAGGTTATAAGTTATAGGTTAAGGTTAAGTTTATAGGTTTTGGTTTAGGTTAAGGTGGTTTTGGTTTAGGTTAAGGTTTTAGGGTCATATGTTGTTATAGGTATAGCTTTAAGGAATTGAGAATAGGTTTAGGAAATCGGGTTCAGGTTCGAGATCGGGTTTAGGTTTGGGTTTTCAAGTTCAGGTTTAGGTTTAGGTTAGGGAGTTGAGATTAGGATTAGGTGTAGATTTAGGTTTAGGGATTTGAGAATACATTTAGGTTTAGGTTTAGGGAATTGAGAATAGGTTAAGGTTTAGGCTTAGGAAATCGGGTTGGGTTCAGGATCGGATTTAGGTTTGGGTTTTCAAGTTTAGGTTTAGGTTTAGGTTAGGGAGTTGAGAATAGGATTAGGTGTAGGTTTAGGTTTAGGTTAGGGATTTGAGAATACATTTAGGTTAAGGTTTAAGGAATTGAGAATAGGTTAAGGTTTAAGTTTAGGAAATCGGGTTCGGTGTTGGATCGGGTTTAGGTTTGGGTTTTCAAGTTTAGGTTTATGTTTAGGTTAGGGTGTTGAGATTAGGATTAGGTGTAGGTTTAGGTTTAGGGATTTGAGGATATATTTAGGTTAAGGCTTAGGGAATTGAGAATAGGTTAAGGTTTAGGTTTAGAAATCGGATTCGTGTTAGGGTATAGGTTTAGGTTTGGGAGTTGAGATTAGGATTAGGTGTAGGTTAGGGATTTGAGAATACATTTAGGTTTAGGTTTAGGAAATTGAGAATAGGTTAAGGTTTAGGTTTAGAAAATCGGGTTCGAGTTCGAGATCGGGTTTAGGTTTGGGTTTTCAAGTTTAGGTTTAGGTTTAAGTTAGGGTGTTGAGAATAGGATTAGGTGTAGGTTTAGGTTTAGGGATTTGAGAATACATTTAGGTTAAGGATTAGGGAATTGAGAATAGGTTAAGGATTAGGTTTAGGTAATCGGGTTCGGGTTCGGGTTTAGGTTTAGGTTTGGGTTTTCAAGTTTAGGTTTAGGTTTAGGTTTGGGAGTTGAGATTAGGATTAGGTGTAGGTTAGGGATTTGAGAATACATTTAGGTTTAGGTTTAGGGAATCGAGAATAGGTTAAGGTTTAGGTTTAGAAATCGGGTTCGGGTTTAGGTTTGGGTTTTCAAGTTTAGGTTTAGGTTTAGGTTAGGGTGTCGAGATTAGGATTAGGTGTAGGTTTAGGTTTAGGTTTAGGGATTTGAGAATACATTTAGGTTAAGGCTTAGGGAATTGAGAATAGCTTAAGGTTCATGTTTAGGAAATCGGGTTCGGGTTCTAAGTTTAGGTTTAGGTTTGGGGTTTCAAGTTTATGTTTAGGTTTAGGTTTGAGAGTTGATATTAGGATTAGGTGTAGGTTAGGGATTTGAGAATACATTTAGGTTTAGGTTTAAGGAATTAATAATAGGTTAAGGTTTAGGTTTAGGAAATCGGGTTTGGGTTTGGGATCGGGATCGGGTTTAGGTTTGGGTTTTCAAGTTTAGGTTTAGGTTTAGGTTAGGGTGTTGAGATTAGGATTAGGTGTAGGTTTAGGTTTATGGATTTGAGAATACATTTAGGTTAAGGCTTAGTGGAATTGAGAATAGGTTAATGTTTAGGTTTAGGAAATCGGGTTCGGGTTCGGGATTGGGTTTAGGTTTGGGTTTTCAAGTTTAGGTTTAGGTTTAGGTTAGCGAGTTGAGATTATGATTAGGTGTAGATTTAGGTTTAGGGATTTGAGAATACATTTAGGTTTAGGTTTAGGTTTAGGTTTAGGTTTATAGGTTTCGGTTTAGGTTAAGGTTAGGTTATAGGTTATAAGTTTAGGTTATAGGTTATAGGTTATGGGTTATAGGTTAAGGTTTAGGTTATAGGTTTTGGGTTAGGTTAATGTTATAGGTTTTGGTTTAGGTTTAGCTTTAGGTTTTAGGTTTTAGGTTTAGGTTAAGGTGATAGGTTTAGGTAGCTTTAGGGAATTGAGAATAGGTTAAGGTTTAGATTGAGGAAATCGGGTTCGGGTTCGTGATGGAGTTTAGGTTTGGGTTTTCAAGTTTAGGTTTAGGTTAGGGAGTTGAGATTAGGATTAGGTGTAGGTTTAGGTTTAGGGATTTGAGAATACATTTAGGTTAAGGCTTAGGGAATTGAGAATAGGTTAAGGTTTTGGTTTAGGAAATCGGGTTCGGGTTTAGGTTTGGGTTTTCGGTTTAGGTTTAGGTTTAGGTTAGGGAGTTAAGATTAGGATTAGGAGTAGATTTAGGTTTAGGGATTTGAGAATACATTTAGGTTTAGGTTTAGGTTTAGGTTTAGGTTTTAGTTTATAGGTTTAGGTTTAGGTTAAGGTTAGGCTATAGGTTATAAGTTTAGGTTATAGGTTATAGGTTATGGGTTATAGGTTAAGGTTTAGGCTATAGGTTTTGGGTTAGGTTAAGGTTATAGGTTTTGGTTTAGGTTTAGGTTTAGGTTTTAGGTTTTAGGTTTAGGTTAAGGTGATAGGTTTAGGTAGCTTTAGGGAATTGAGAATAGGTTAAGGTTTAGGTTGAGGAAATCGGGTTCGGGTTCGAGATCGAGTTTTAGTTTGGGTTTTCAAGTTTAGGTTTAGGTTTAGGTTAGGGAGTTGAGATTAGGATTAGGTGTCGGTTTAGGTTTAGGGATTTGAGAATACATTTAGGTTAAGGCTTAGGAATTGAGAATAGGTTAAGGTTTAGGTTTAGGAAATCGGGTTCGGGTTCGAGTTTAGGTTTAGGTTTGGGTTTTCAAGTTTAGGTTTAGGTTTAGGTTTGGGAGTTGAGATTAGGATTAGGTGTAGGTTAGGGATTTGAGAATACATTTAGGTTTAGGTTTAGGAAGTGAGAATAGGTTAAGGTTTAGGTTTAGGAAATCGGTTTCGGGTTCGGGATTGGGTTTAGGTTTGGGTTTTCAAGTTTAGGTTTAGGTTTAGGTTAGGGTGTTGAGATTAGGATTAGGTGTAGGTTTAGGTTTAAGGATTTGAGAATACATTTAGGTTAAGGCTTAGGGAATTGAGAATAGGTTAATGTTTAGGTTTAGGAAATCGGGTTCGGGTTCGGGTTTAGGTTTAGGTTTGGGGTTTCAAGTTTAGGTTTAGGTTTAGGTTTGGGAGTTGAGATTAGGATTAGGTGTAGGTTAGGGATTTGAGAATACATTTAGGTTTAGGTTTAGGGAATTGAGAATAGGTTAAGGTTTAGGTTTAGGAAATCGGGGTTCGGGTTTAGGTTTGGGTTTTAGATTTTAGGTTTAGGTTAAGGTGATAGGTTTAGGTAGCTTTAGGGAATTGAGAATAGGTTAAGGTTTACGTTTAGCAAATCGGGTTCGGGTTTAGGTTTGGGTTTTCAAGTTTAGGTTTAGGTTTAGGTTAGGGAGTGAGATTAGGATTAGGTGTAGGTTTAGGTTTAGGGATTTGAGAATAGGTTAAGGTTTAGGTTTAGGAAATCGGGTTCGGGTTCGGGATCATTAGGTTTGGGGTTTCAAGTTTAGGTTTAGGTTTAGGTTAGGAGTTGAGATTAGGATTAGGTGTAGGTTAGGGATTTGTGAATACATTTAGGTTTAGGTTTAGGGAATTGAGAATAGGTTAAGGTTTAGGTTTAGGAAATCGGGTTCGGGTTCGGGATCGGGTTTAGGTTTGGGTTTTCAAGTTTAGGTTTAGGTTTAGGTTAGGGTGTTGAGTGTTCACTCCCCAAGTATAGAGTTGTGATGTAGTAATAAACTCGGTAAGACCGAGGTCGAATCCACAAGGACTGAAACCTGTACGCTTTCTAAAAATAACCAGATCTAGAACTAGGCTAAGATGAAATCTAACCAATTATGATTTGAGGAATAATGATGAAATAATTAATCTAAAACTTTAGGAAAAATCAAAGAAGGGAAACTAGGGATTCAGAGGATCCACTTGTAGAGATCAGGGAGATCTTATGCCTGTATTATAAATCAGGGAAATTAACTGAACTTCCTTTAATGTAATTTTGAAAAGATGAAAAGTATATGAATTAGAATGGATTCCATCACCAAACCATGCCCAGGAGACAAAGCAAACAACAGAATTAAACTAATTACCAACCAATCAATGTATGAAGGTTAGGAAGGGTACCGACATCCAACCATGCCCAGAGGAGACGATGGTGAACAACAGGGCTTCCTGACGTCATAAACATAAAAGAAAAAGAACATGCTCAAAGCCATTGCACTCCATTGTAATTTCGGCCACAATGAGACCATTAAAGGTGAAAACATTCCCTTAATAAAATTAAATCAAAATCAGATCAGTCTTAAACAAAGGCACAAGCAAAGAGACCTCCCATCACACTACAAGCTTCACCCCTTAGCCCTAGCTAAGGGGTTTAGCCCGACATGAATATGATGAGGCTAAACATCCTTAAAAAAAACTAATAGAATTTAATAAAAAAAAAACTCTACTCTACTTTCTCTCTCTGTCTGCCGTCAAAGCTCCCTCCTGATCCAGCCGCTCTCCCCTGCTCCTCCGCCTTCACCTTCCTTTTTATAGGCAACAGCGGTGGCCGAGCCCACAGCCCATGCGGAAACTTTACGCAGCCAAAACTTCTTAGGGAATTCGTTCCTGCGCTGAACCTTGGCGGGGCCATGCTCGATGCAACTCTGACAAATCCAATCCGTTCATTATATTTGCTTCGAAAAACAAGCTGGAAATGGATGGTTTTTTTACTGGCTTTTGTGCGGCCTACTGAGCTTTTCAGACTACCGTCCGAGTTGCGGTTGAACGGTGAAAGACTGATCGTTCATTGTATCATGCAATTCCGACCCCTAGGCATGAGTGATATGGTCCTCTTGAATTGCACGGACGGTTTGGATTGTCAATCCGACCGTGATCGGGATCACAGAACCGGCCCACAGCGGCCGGTTTTCGCGTACGCACGAACAGGGCAGCGAACTCTCGTCCGCTGCTCTGATGGTGGGGCCCACTACGGTGTATCTTGAAAGAATCCAAGTCGTCCATTAAATTGTACTCGAAAAACCGTTCAGATATGCTAAGATCGAACTGATTTCAGTGTGGCCCACAAAATATTGTACTCCGCCGTCCATCGTGCATTCAACGGCTAGGATCTCACGATACCTTGCATGGGGTCAAACTGACACCTAGGCGAGGATAAGAGGGTCGGTGTGATTCCAATGGACGGTCCGGATCGGACCTTCGGTGTACGGTGGTGGCCCACGAAACTCGCCCGTTGTGCTCGTCATATAAACAGAGCCGGACGCACCGGCGCTGTGATGATCGGTGGGCCCCACAGTGTCATTTTCAACAAAATCCACTCCGTTCATTGGTTTTCGGACGAAAAACCAGTAAAGAAGGACTAGTTTCATATTGGATTAGGTGTGGCCCACCTGATTTTCTATTCCGCCGTCCATCCATTGTTTGACGGTGGAGATTCTCGATCACTTGCATGGAAGAAAAAGAACACCTAGGTGGGATTAACACCACCCCTATGCACAAAATGAACGGCCCGAGATAGATGTTTTGGGTGATAGTCCGGGCCCACAAGCGAAACCCAAACCGGACAGGAAAACGCTGTCCGTTCTTCCTGATTTGAGAAGGAGAGTCGGTCAGCGTTGCTGACCGACTTCGGCTCTTTTAGGTGCACGCCCGGTGTACTCTCGCTCCGTGCACATGCACTGTATGTAGGGGTCCCACGAAGATGCTATGAGAAATCTGTTCCGTCCATCCGTATTGTTATTTCATTTAGTGCGTTGACACCAATTCTGAAGCATATCCAGCCAGCAAGTGGGCCCAAAATCAGAGTTTTGTGGGCTGATCTGTCCGTTGGGCTGTTTCCACAAGGATCCAACGGCCAAAATTCAACGTGTACGGTTAATTTATGGTCCCGAAGCCATGTATGAAGTTTTAAACCGAACGGATGGTGGAAACCTTGTGATCTTGCATTCGGACCAATTTCGTGTTACTTGAGCTTCGGCTCGATTTTCGTGGATCTCTCGGTATGTAAATTCGTCGATCTTGGTCCCATGGAGTCCGTCCCTTGCCTGTGGTGTCATCGAGCATTAAATTCATGCTTTAAGCTCCCTTTTTCAGTCGGTGTTCGCAAATACACTCTGCATCATAAATACGATTAAAGCGGACCATTAAACGGTATCATATCTGTAAATCCAGGTAATAAATAGGGTCTGATATGCAATATTTGACCCTCAACATTGAGAATATGATTAGGTGTAGGTTTAGGTTTAGGTATTTGAGAATACATTTAGGTTAAGGCTTAGGGAATTGAGAATAGGTTAAGGTTTATGTTTAGAAAATCGGGTTCGGGTTCGGGTTCGGGTTTAGGTTTAGGTTTGGGTTTTCAAGTTTAGGTTTAGGAAATCGGGTTGGGGATCGGGTTTAGGTTAGGTTATAGGTTATAGGTTTAGGTTTAGGTTAGGTTATAGGTTATAGGTTAAAGTTTAGGTTATAGGTTAAGGTTTAGGTTATAGGTTAAGGTTTAGGTTTAGGTGATAGGTTTACGGTGTGGTTTAGGTAAAGGGTGTGATCCCTGCAAATACAGATATAAACACGGTCTGTCCAAATGGTTAGGCCCCTCCAATGCTGTCCATAAGAAATGGACAGCTTCATTATGGTCAAAACAGCGGTTCTCACCTTCTAGGGACCCCCGCTCATTCGGATAGCTCCGACGCACATTCGGGTATGCTCCATTAATTTCGAGCAAATACATAAACACGGCCTGTCCAAATGGTCAGGCCCCTCAAATACTGTCCATAGGAAATGGACAGCTTCATCATGGTCATAACAACGATTCCCACCTTCCAGGGACCCCCGCTCAACATCCGGATAGCTCCGACGCACATCCATATCTACTTCATCAATTTCGAGATAATATATAAACATGGGCCTGTCCAAATAGCCAGGCCCCTCCAATGCTGTCCATAGGAAATGTACAGCTTCATAATGGTCATAACAATGGTTCCTACCTTCCAGGGACCCCCGCTCATCCGGATAGCTCTGACGCACATCTGAGTATGCTCCATTAATTTCGAGCAAATACATAAACACGGCCTGTCCAAATGGCCAGGCCCCTCCAATGCTGTCCATAGGAAATGGATAGCTTCATCATGGTCATAACAGCGGTTCCCACCTTCCAGGGACCCCTGCTCAACATCCAGATAGTTCCGACGCACATCCAGATCTGGTTCATCAATTTCGAGATAATATATAAACATGGGCCTATCCAAATGGCCAGGCCACTTCATCAATGAATCATATAGTATGAAGGAAAGAAGACTCACCAATTTAGCTACAAGTGCCTAGAGCAAGATAACTGCACCAATGTTGTACCTAGCTGCATTGACAGAACAAAAAAATTATATGAATGAAATGACAAAAAGCCAGGATATCATGGGCCAAGTGGAAGACGAGTACCCTCAAGAAAAAACTCATGCCAAGCATTATTTATTGCGACGAACTTTCATTATGTCTTTGGTTGGCTTCACCAAAGGTTTTATCTGCACTAGCAGGACAAATTAATAAACAACACCAAATGGAGTACACCTTTATTAATGCAATTAGCATTTCTAAAGGAAATTTAAAAATAAATAAATAAATAAAATTTAAATATGCCTTCTAAATTGTACTTACCGATAGTTAGAATTGTGGTAACAATCTCTCCCAGCTTGAGCTTGAGTCTGTTTTCTATTACAATTAGCGAAATCAATACGAACTTTCAATGATAGCCCACTGCTTCTGATAATCATTACAGGGGTAAGAAAATTACAAATAGTAAGAATCATGAGATAACATATGTACAAATATTGACAAGACTAGCTGGTAATGACAGGAGGCTAAGACATCAAATTATTTATGAAGAACAGGAAAAAACAAAGATAAAATAAATAGTTAAAAACTTTACCATTTCAATATTGAACCTTGTAGTGGCAACATTGATCTGTGGGGCTAAAAATACATCAGCCTACATATCAAGATTGACATTCCAAGAATACCCTAGAAGAATACCCAAAAAATGGCATCTGATGCGAGGTCAAATGAATTTCAAGAGGCTTTCGCTGACAGATATCAAGATTGACATTCTAAGAATACCCAAGAAGAAGTCACTTGTTGCTGCCATGGAAGCTGCAGGTAAACTAGTTTCCCCGGAAACTAAAAAGAACAAAAGAATGCACACACACATATGCATTCTTTTGTTCACCTGACCAATAAGTTGGCCTTATCATAAGCATCACCTTGTAAAAAAATAAAAAAATATCTACTCATTAAGTGTGCCACACTTATTTTTGCAATTTATTAATGGCTACAAATTGTTTCATATGGTGTGGCCCACTTGATAAGTAGATAGGTATAATTTTTGCACTAGTCGATCCTCATGGTGGAACTAACTATTGGAAAGGTCGGATGTCACGTGCACTTAATAGGGTGAATGTTATCCGCAGGTCGGATTGTTCTTTGTCGTCCAACCGGTTGGACTTGAAACCTGTGTGTGTGTGTGTGTGTGTGTGTGTGTGCGTGTATTCCTTTTTTCTTGTTTCCTTGCTTTCTTCTCCATTAAAAGGTTATCGGTGGTGGCAGATGTGAAGAACAAGTGGGAGAATAGCTTGTGGGTCCGAAAGCTGATTGTGTAAAAGAGAAGAGCTTCCCTCAATGACTTTGATAGGTTCAAGGTCATGTTGGCAAAGATCAAGGTTTGTAACAAATCCTTTATCCACCAAGCCTAGTGGAGTCTAGGGTCGCAAACTCGCGGTGAGGTTGGGCAGGTCGAGGATCAACACTGGTCCAACTGAACCCAAATTCCAACCCAAGGTGCCCAACCCGAATTGAACTTGACATCCTCTATACTCAACCCTTACCTAACCCAACCGAACCCAAATTTGTGTGATTATTCCCAACAAGATTTCAAATGAGATTTGAGTTTTCCAACCTAACTTGACCTGAGGACCCTAACAACCAGACCCAACTTGGGTTGCAGCTCTAGTGGAGTCCCTGTTTAGATACTTCGATCTTCTAGTACTCGAAAGGCTTGCATAGTAAACTGAATTAGATTCAATGCTTGGGTTGAAGGTGGCAGCTCTAGTTTCTTAGGATCCTTGGTGTGGTTGCTCAGGAGCTTGAGTCCTGCACTCCTCATTAGTATGCATCATGTGTGCCCGGATACTGTCTGTTCTTCTGAGGATTCTCTACATTGACCGTTGTGGCCCATGGGTTCAAAATAAGGCTGGTCCTTTGCATTAAATATGGATCTATGGGCCTTTTTTAGTCCAGATTTTTCATGTATTTTGGCCCATATGATGAATGGATCAGATGCACATACACTGCCCACAACTAATGAATGGGAAAAATAAATAAATAAATGAGCCCAAACTATCTCAATGAGGATATCAGGGCAAAAGGTTTAGCTGGGTATCTTAAACCTGATAAATTGTTGATATTACAGGCACTTTGAACTTTAAATCTAGAATGGGTCCTGAAATGGATTGACTTGGGCTGTCCTTGGTTCTTTGTTTTATTCAATGGCTTTTGAATTTTAATTTTGAACTCTTTCACCAAAGCTAATAGGGTCAATGGTTGTTTATGTATGTGCGTACGCAGAGGGGAGGTGTGATCAGGCAAGAGCTCACCCAGTTGAGAAAGCAAGCTGCTGCTGCTTAAGATTCTATTTTTGTTTGGAACCCTCTCATTTTTGTTATAGATTTTGGCACAGTGGTTGGTGATTTGGGGTGCTGTTATTTTCAATATGCTTTTCACTTTAGTTTTACTAAGTAAGATTGGTAGTTAATGGTCCCTTCTTATTGTGAGTTCTGTTACAGATCAGTTTCATTTAGAGTTGCATTTGAGGAAGAATGCACTGAAGCTTTACTGGTTTCTTGTTGTTTTTTATTGTTTTGCAATGTCAAGAACTGCATTCTTATCCTCACATATAGCAGGTCTTCCTACCCCAAAAAAGGGCATGTGATGCCTTTGACACTGTTTTGATCCAAAAAATTTATAAAAGAAAGGAGAGATTTTAACGCCAGCTCAAAGCCAAACAGACAGGTTGTAAATCATTTACAGCTTAAACCATTTACAGGCATCCAAAACGAATTTCAGTTTTGAAAATCTAATATGCAAATCCCTAATTAGGGATTCGAATATCCCCGATACTAATTACAGATTGAAATTTGCAAATCCCTAATTAGGAATTCGAATATCCCCAATTACATTCACCATTGCACAACCCTACTTATGGATTCAAAAATTACAAAACAAAAGAAAAAAAATCTCCAATTATCTTTAGCATCGAAGAGATGTAGCTAGATAGAGAGAGATACCTGAGACGATTCGAGAGGGCTGGTCATTGTCGCAACTAGCTAGGGACGAAGTGGAACTAGTCACGCCTCATGGTTGAGGGTCGAGAGATTGAGAGAGAGAGAGAGAGAGAGAGAGAGAGAGAGAGAGAGAGAGAGAGAGAGAGATGATGCGTGAGAGAGCATTGGAGAGAGAGAGAGCCAATGCGTGGGGTGTTGGAGAGAGGGGGGGGGGGTGAATTACGGTGTTTGGGCGCGCGCGCCCAAATTTCGTGGGCGGCGTTTACTGACGGACGGACGTAGGCATGATCAAGTGATCCGTGGGGCCCACCATGATGTATTTCGTTAATCCATTCCGCTCCATAATTTTAAAAAATTATTTTAGTGTATGATACCAAATTTGAAGTATATTTAACATCCAACTAGACCACACCATAGGAAGCAACTGTAATTTAATATCAATGTTTCCTACCGTGTGGTCCACTTCAGCCTTCGATCCAACTAATTTTTTCTCTCATCCTCTAAAGTAATATTTAAAAATATATAGACGGCTTAGATAGAACATATAGTTTTTTTTAGGCCAGATGGAGCCCCTTACAACATTATCAAGCAGGAATGGTGCATGAACCTTTTCGCTACGGATTAAAACCGTAGCAATAGTAGCTACGGTTTATATCCGTAGCAAAAAACAAACGTGGTTTGAATCCTTTGCCCCTTTTTTTGGTTGTGGAATCATTTCGCAAAGAATCATGGATTAGATCTACACAATGTTGTATTCAAACAGGCTATTGATGCAGGTCTCAAAGTCCGGTTTTGTAAAAGTGAGAAGCTTATGAATGCCGAACGATACTCCTATGTGATGCACATCAGCTCGACTGTGAGGTCTTTTGCTTTCAGTCATACATGGATGGAAAATAGAACTTTACTAAGTTCCAAAGTCTTACATATTACTTCTATGTTTTGTATTAGCCACTTGAAATTCTTGATACATATTGGCTAATATGATATGAATTTGTCAATAATCTGCTGATCTCTACCAAAATAAAGAGGTTTGGATCTTCCAATTTGATCGAGATTTGTAGGGCATCCTCCATCTACAATTCAGGCTCCAATCCTTTTATTTTAGATTACATCTTCTCTATGATTCTTGAAAGTTGCATTCCCATAACTTTTATCATGACAATGAACCTTGAGTGAGCAAACAAGCTCCAATTCAAATACCTTATTATATGTCATCGAAGCTTTTGACACTGGATGTGTACTGTTTGGTAGCTATTGGCTCAAAACCTGGTAGAAAATTCAAGCTTTTGTGTGTGTGTGTGTATGTGTGCAGGTTACGGGGGACTTGTTGGATCATCTAACTAGCTAGGATGTTGGAACATAATCTATTGTTGTAGTTTAATGTAGACCAGTGTGTTTGGAAAAGTTGCACCAGTCCTCTATCTAGACCAGTGTATTTGGATGTAAGCTATTGCAGATTGCAATTTGTTATTAATTGTGCTTAAAAGATGAACTTCATTTCTCTGGCCCACTGATGACAGTGCTACGAAGGGAAACAACTTTTTGAATTTGATTGGGCTCACATGATAAGATTTTGCCTTGTATTGTTGTGGACGATTCGCAAAGAACAACACTTCACAATTGCCTGATGCAAAAATGAAGAAATTTACAGAAGATGCTATCAAATTCAAAATGGATGACAGTATGTGGATTCATAATTTTCACGCTATCCTTTGTGTTTATGTTTTAATTGAAATGAGCATAAAGTTTGAAGTTTAATGTTTTTTTTTTCTTTGGTTTTTCTATGAATGAAGCATACCTTCAATGTCATGATATTTCCTTTCCTGGCTTTTTGCAGCTGCTGAACTGTATGACTTTGATGATGAGAAGGTACATATTGATTTCCCTAATTTTGATATTTGAAGATGGGCACTATGAGTTGCTGCTAATGTATTTAATTCTTTCATAAGTTCTGTTTATTGATTTATTGCCTAAAAAAATGTATGCCCAACAACCCCCCCCCCCCCCCCATCATTTCCCTTCATCTCTGAAATCCTCACAGGGAGCTTTTGATTCCCATTGATCTCTTTGTCCAAATAATCGGATCAATGTAAAATGGAGAAAATTGATCTCTCTCGCTTCTTCTAGATTATGCAGATTTGTCGTCCGTTCGCAGAACCAATCTGATGATAGCAACTTCAGAACAGTTGGATTTAAGATGGATGGCTGGGATGAAAGTTGGATCAAGTTGGTTGGGAGAAGCATTTTTGGTTTTTCTGCTGCAGCTACCACTGTGATTACCATCAGTTGCGATTCCTTGGGCCTCGCAGAGTCTCTCATCATCGCTTTCCTTGCTTCCCATGGAGAGCTTGATCGGCCTCATGAATAGGATCGAGAGGGCCTATATGGTCCTCGGCAACTACGGTGGCGACAAGTCCTTGCTAACTCTTTGGGAAGCCCTTCCGTTCATCGCTATCGTCAGTGGATAGGTTTGTCTCTCAATCTGTGTCCATATACTTCAGCTTTTTCATCTTTGTTGAGTTATGTGGTTTATACTTTGATTTTATTTCATTTGATTGTAGAATTCTGCAAAATCATCGAGCATTGTCAGGTGGCATTTTCTTCCTAGGGGATCTGGTTGGAGTTCTGAATTTTTTATTCTTTTACATTTATTTTTTATTTATTTATTGAGTTTTTTTCTATGGTGGATCGATCTTGTGCTATTCTTGAAGGGATTGTCACATGTCGGCCATTGGTTCTACAGCTGCACAAGACAGACAAAGGACAGACGGAGCTTGTTGAGTTTCTTCACTCGCCAAAGAGGAGATTTTCAGGTTTCGGTAAATCTTGTTTTTCTATTGCTTTGTAGATTCGATGTTTGATTTATGGGTCTTTTTTGCCCAGAAATCTCCCCTACATTGTCGCTACTTCTTGATTTTATTTTCATCTTGAATTCTCTCAATTCTAACTCGACGAGTACACGCATACAGCAACAAACATCTTCAAGTAGGCAGAGGAACTGCAAAGGCAAAATAATTACTCTCTACTGCCATTGATCCGAATTGTTTTTAAATTATTTTTTTTTATATGAAATGAGGTATTTCCACCTAACTCTTTTTTTTAATAATTATTTAATAAGTAGGTTGATTAGATTGTTGAATGAATATATGGATATGAAAAACTAACTTTGAATCACGAGGGAATGGAAAACTACAGGTTTCATCATTTACTCTGCTATACTTTCTAGTCCATGAATTTGTTGTTGTTTTTTTTTTTTTTTTTTTTTTTTTTTTGTGAAATTCGATATGGTGGTTGATGATGGATTTATTTATTTATATATGGTGAATTCCGCCCCTTTTTCTCCATAATCAAGAAAATTAGAATTCCTCAAAAAATCATTTTCACTTGAAGGTATTCAACTCAGATCTCTTCGCAAGCGCAAATTGGGTTAACTTTGTACATGAGTATGTCCCTCATTCTGGGATCTTTTGTTGCAAACTTCTCTTGAAAGTAAAAATTAGCTATTGTTTCTAGCTTTTGATGCATTGATGATATAAAAAAAATATATTCTTTTTTTTTTTTTTATGGGATGTGATTGTAGGATGTGCATTTCCAATATATTAACTGTAAGTTGCAGCTATCTTTGTTATCTACTAAAACTTTTCAATAAAATTATTCTTATTCAATGTATAGAATGTGATATTTCTAACAAAAAACAATTGAGTCAATAACTTACAATGCATTTTGCACATTTACAAACAAGTCCGTCTGTAAACATATTAGGATAGAGAATGTTAAAAATTCACCTTACAAAAAAAGCAAGGAACTTGTAACATTATGGTTAAGTTGGATTTCTGCCACCAATAACGATCCAGCCTCTGGTGGTGGTAAACAATCGTAAACTTTAATTTTCTTTTGAACTTTTTTCCCAAAAAATCCAATTAGATTCTTGTTTCATGTACTTAAAGCATTACTAACATTACTTATTAACTTGAGTATCAGAAACATAAAAATGAATATGAATGCCTTATTAATGTTATATTTGATAGTATTTAGCAGCAACTGGCAATGAGTATTGGTGTAACTCTTGTGACAGTGTGCAAGCAGTCTGTAGTGTTAAATCCTCAGTTTGTTGCAACTTAAAAGTAGTCCATGGGGATCCATATGTGCTGATGAGCACAGGACTTGGATGTCATCGTAACGCTTGCTGTGCATCGCCTTTGTATTCTTTTTTACGAAAGAGTTACCAAAGGTGCACTTGATGTTTTTAGGATTTGGTTCATGAGGGAGAAGAGGTATCTTATCCATCATTGTTATTGCTAAGTTTGCAATAAAAACTTTCTTTGTTTTGTAACAATTGATGATGAAGCTGCATGACAGTAGGTGTGTTGTCAGCTCTGCAGATTTTACCTGTTCCCTGTTCTACATAGCCTTTAGTTTGCTCATTTAAAATGTGGTGCTATATTTTGGTTTCATAGGTTAGTTTGAGAAAAGTGTTCAGAATCAACAATTAATTTGATTTTGGGAGAAGAAAACACCCTTTTGAGTAATTCTTTACTGATTCGCCTGAAGCTAGTGATTCCCTGATGCACCATAACCATTGCATGGTTACTACACCCTACGCATCACACATTGTTATAAAGATTAAGCTTTCCACTAAAGTTGAAATACTACTTTCTCACATAAAGTAACCTAGAACATTTCTAGAAAGTCTGAAAAACAACTAATCTCCTTTAAACTCTCCCAAAGTTTAGTATTCACCTAATTAGGATAAAACTCCCACATTCCTACATAAGGGTATCAACACCAAACATTTACCATATTTGTATTTTTCTAAAATCAGTTTAAATATCATGTCCAAACATAGGTTTCAGGAAATACAAAACCAACCATCCTCACAAAAGTCCTAGAATATGGGTGTTTGATCCTTATGGCCCAACCGAAAAAGAACAATCTGTAAATCCAGGAAAAGGGACTCTGTAAGACCTTGTAAGCATATGACAGGAGTAAAAGTATGTTCTGTCAACTAAAATTTTGAATAAGGCGATATTTATGTTCAATATTTGTATTTGGACCAACATGGCAAATTCTTTTGACGATATGCCATGAAACAAAACCGATCCATCAACCAAACCATAGTGGTAAACTATCTATTTTTTCCTCCCTTGTATATGTCTTTTTAATGTTTTTTCATTCCAAGGTATGATATGCAAACAAGAAGTGTTGTAGTCCTGGCATATTGCTGTGTAGATTTTCTTTTGTACATTGTTCAAAAAACTTATGGCCTGACTGAAAGCTTGGCTGAGTTGACCTGTTCAAAAAGCTGTCAAAACATTCAAAGTTGATGATTTAGAGTATTAGTAGTTTCAACCCAGCAATTTTCTGGCTTGTTGAAACTGAAGTGAAACTTTCAGTTTCTTCTGGGAATTGCTGGCATTTTGTTTGGTATCATCTTTTTGTTCATTCCATTGACTCCTTTACTACTAACATAAGGAAAACCCAATTGAAATTGGTGAACTTTTGGCTTGTAATTGAAAGGTCCCCTTCACGGTTACACTTGTAATCTGTTTTCTCTTTCTGTACCAATTTCTTCTGACTGAGGTTTACGAATGTTGCAGAGGCACCTGAACCAATGGAAACAAAATTCATGTTCTAAATCATTGTATTGTTTTTAATTGTTTACCATTCAATTTCTTTGATACAATGTTCCCGCTACTCCAATATGTGTTTATTGATTTATTTTGTTCTTTTTGCTAGCAGAGATACTTGTTGGATTCTTTTGATTACACAACTAGCTCAAAGTATTTGTTAGAGTTGGAACCTACATCTAGTAATTTGATTACACATTGGATTGCAGAGATATGGACCACGAAGACGATCAGCTCAACAGTGCCATCTATGTTCAACAAGCTACTGCATGAAGTGACTTGATGAGATGTTTACCAGTTCGATTGTCTCCATTTCATTCAACAGTGTGACCAATCTAGGAGTGGACCACATGAAAGATTTTTATTTATTTTTATGTATTCAAGACCATTTTAAACTTATTGTTGTAAATATTATATATTTTTATTGTAAAGTAATATAATTCTTGTTTAATATTCATTTTTAATTGTACCCTAACATTTTTTAGGTTTCAAATATTAAAAAATACAGGTTCCAACTGAAAAAAAAAAAAAAAAAAAAAAAAAAAAAGGAGAAGAAGAAGAAGAAAGAAAAGTGGCTTTTGCCGTGGGTTGCACAGCTTTTAACGCCGCTTCTCAAACCTTTGTTGTGCTATGGAAGACGTTTATCGACACTAGTTCAAACTTTTACTGACGTTTTTAATGTTCCTAGGTGCTTTTTCAGTGATTACTGGTGGCCAGCAACGGTGCTTTAGAAGACCATTATCGGTGTTTGGACAGACTTTTGCCAGCGCATTTTTAGCTTTTGTAGATGTTTTTTCAGTGATTACCAGTGGCCAGTAGATGCATCGGAACAAGGAGAATGGGCGCGAAAAAAGTCTTCTCGATCACAGTGGCCAGAAAAGTGCCGGTAAATGATGATGAGCACAAGTAAAACTTTTGCCGACGCACCCTTTTTCAAGCACTTGTCTGAGTACCGATAAAGCTTTTTCCCGTGCTATTTTTGACCTGTACTGGCACTTTTGACAATCGATAAAAGTCATTTTTATTGTAGTGAATTTAAAAATCAATTTCAAACCCCAAAGAAAAAATGCAAAGAAGGATTTGGAGGTAATGGCAAGATGCATCATAAAAATTAGGGAAGAAAACCATAATGGTCTATTCATCCAGTAGGTTACTGTTGAACTGAGTGAACGGCTAGTGGTCCAACTCAATCTGTGTATGTCCCGCCTAGTGTTGGGTTATTCTAACTTTTTCTTCAGGTGATCCTCATGGTATAGCCAGTAGTTTTACAGGTATGATGCTTCAGTAATGTGACAGAGGTGCTTTTGTCCTTTTAAGATATTAATACGAGTAGCCCGGCCAAGGGCAAATGTATATATCCTGCACTCAAGCCAAAACATACAAGACTTCTACCTGTTACACTTGTATTCTATCTCGACCACCGAATTTCTTATTTGACATGCACTTGCTGCAAACAACCCCATAAACAACTCCTGTAGGCTAGACTCTTAGTAATAATATAAAATCATGCCTAAATTTTCCAAGTTAAAAATGTGTGGTCAGCATATGTATTCGAATAAGATAACTCTTTGAATATCTATTCATCCTGATTAGACTAATTTGATGAATGGATTAGATAGAATATACATACCATTTAGGACACACACATAACCTATGGTTGGCGTGCCTTTTGCATTATTTCTTGTGTTTAGGCCCAACTCAGTTGTGGATGGAGATGAATTTTGGCCTTGCGCCCTAAAATTTCGGGCATATATACCTAATTTAGGGACTGGATGTCGGGCCCACGAAATAGTGAGCTTAGAGCTCAATTGTTGTTCCAGCTGTGCTGTAAGCCCACCTTAAAGTCATGCATAAAAATCATGCATATCCATTTATCAGGTTTGCAACACTGTAGAAAACATATATATATATATATATATATATATATATATATATATATATATATATAGAGATATATAGAGAGAGAGAGAGAGAGAGAGAGAGAGAGAGGTGCTCACCTGCGAACCAGTTCGAGAACCCATCATACGTGATGAATCTCGCAAATCTGAACCGTTCATGTGAAGAACCACCTAGTGAAACCCCCCAGGACCAAGTTTTACTTTTATCTAAAACTTTTATCCATACTGTCCATAGCAAAGAGAAATTCAAATCAAGGAAAGAAACTGTTTACATTTTTCACGGTCCACCAAAGTTTCAGATCAAAGTAAAATTTTATACCTTGGGGTTTCATGAGGTTCTGATTCACATGAACGGTTCAGATTTGCAATATTCATCATGTATGATGGGTTCTCAAAAAAGTTCGTACGTACTACGTACGAACTGGTTCGCAGGTGAGCGTTTTCATATATATATATATATATATATATATATATATATATCATGCATATCCATTTATCAGGTTTGCAACACTGTAGAAAACCATATATATATATATATATATATATATATATATATATATATATATATATATATATATAAAAAAATTTACTTAATCATACAAGTGTGGCTCACTTGATGATCTTTAGGTTGGGACCTACCTTAATAAGGATGGGTGTCTTATACATTGTCGCTTTAGCTATATAAATTCTTAAGTATTGTAAGGGAGCAACCTACTGTTGGTGTAAAATTCAGAGTTCCAAACTATGAGAAAAGCACGAATACCTTTTATTTTTGCACGTTCCTTTTGAAAAGTGAATACCTTTTATTTTTGCACGTTCCTTTTGAAAAGTGCCCATGATTTGCAAATGGTCCCATTTACTAAACGCACGTATCTATGCAATAAGCTTATAACACATGTTGTAACATGGGACATAGGTGTGAGATCCAATCCATCCATTAGGTTGGTCTAACCTTTTACATGTTTTCCTAAAATAAATCTGGTCCACTGAGCATGTGGCCCCTTAAAAGTAGATCACCCTGATTCTTGGGCTAGGGAATGAATATGGTGATGACTTTCTGATGGATGGATTGGATTTTGGCTTCATCGTTCCATGCTGCCATTATTGCATGTACATGAGTTTTGCTGCACAAGCATATGGGCTTAGCAAAGCTCTCCAAAGTTGATCGATATAAGATTGTAAATGGGGTAGCAAAAGTATGATATATAACCCACCAACAACTATTTGGGTAGATATTTGATACATCAATCAACACTCTTCCTTATCCCTTATGCTAGCTAACATGTGTGTAGAGTTAAGCATCTGGACACAAGCATCCAGAATGAAAAATAAGCTAAATGCATCATCTCTCCACAACATAAGTTAGGGCACACTTCTTTTATTTATTTATTTTTTGTAATGTCATTTAGTCTTTTTTACACACCTATAAATTTTTTGATATGGAAAACAACCATTTACAATCTTAGACAAAGATGAAAAAAAAAATTAAAAAAAAATCCGAACAAAGGCAAGGCTAAACCAAACAAACCCAACTACCTCAATCCAACAACATACATACCTAAACATTTCTTGGACAAGCTAGGAGCCATGAACAACCATAACATAAATCCACTTATGGTCATGGCTTTAGAGCAAATATTGCAGAAGAAAAAAATAAAATCAATGAAAACATCTTATCTATAAATTTATTGTATTCTTTCCTTCCCCTTCCTCTTTATGTTAGAGTACAGAAAATAACTCCCATTCCTACTCCAAATCCTATCCACTCGAATTTTTAGTCCAACTCTGAATTTGCATCTTCAAAGGTTGGCATTACTGATGGTGGTGCAATGCATTTTCTCGATAGTGGAGGTCCACATAATACGAATTTATTTGGAATGATTCATTTGTAAATGTAAAAAAACTGTTTAATTTGTGGTATGCTTCCCGCAAAGTGATTTTGTGAAAATCAGATCAGTTGGATGATCTAATCCATCTCTATGTGGGTCGCTGCTGAACAAGCCTACTTTCACATAAATTATGCTGACTGTCCACTAAATAGTTGTTATTGTTCAGATGGTTTTTATCATCTTAATATTGGTGGGATTTTTACACGGTGGCCTGAGAAATGTGTTCTAGAAGTAATGCACAGCCCATATTGCTTGGTTATCACACTTCTTTTTGGCATCACGAAATTCCAACTCAAAAATCACCACATGGTAATAAAGTGAGATTTTTACATGGTGGCCTGAGAAATGTGTTCTAGAAGTAATGCACAGCCCATATTGCTTGGTTATCACACTTCTTTTTGGCATCACAAAATTCCAACTCGAAAATCACCACATGGTAATAAAGTGATAACTCTTACACCCCATATACATGGATGTGGGAAGGTGAAAGAACTCTTAGTGTGATGATCGAAAAATACAAAATATTAAAATATACATAAAACACCACTCTTCTTCATCTTAATGTTTGCTTAGCCCACATTTGTCTAGACTATTGGGGGGAAAACAAAAAGACCACTGGCTAGTTAGGCTATCTTGTTGCTAAGGTGGACCAAAATTTGAAAACAAAGAGACAGCTTAGACAATATATATATATATATATATATTTGCAGAAATGTGGGAGCACACCACATGTAATTTTATTTATTTGAAAATGTTATGTACAACCATTCAGGAAGGTGCAAATGCAACAAACAACTACAACACATATTATAAAGACCAAGCAAAATACACAAAATTACAAAAAGGAGAAAACAACTAAAACTTTTTTCTTTTAGCCACAAACTATACAAACATACTTACCCTAGCTCCAATCCTCTAACCATCGTTGCTATTTAGAAAACACCATGGAAGGAAAAATCAAAGCAAGCATTCCATCAACAAATATATAGAATTCTCGCCTTCCGTTCCTCCAAAGTGCTAGAGTCCAAAAAAGCATCCCCACACCTGATCCATATCCAACTCCAAATCCTATCCACATTAGTTCCCAATCGTATTTTCTTTCAGATTGCAGTGCTGATGGAGCAGACGGTGGTGCACCCTCGGCGTCTTTGCATTTCTTTGATAGTGGAAGTCCACATAATTCTGGATTTTCTTGGAATGATTCATTTGTGAATGTAGAAAACTGTTTAATTTGTGGTATGCTTCCCACAAGGTGGTTTTGTGAAAGGTTCAATATCGAGAGGAATGTTAGCTTTGTCAGCTGCCAAGGAATCTCCCCTGAGATATTGTTTTGTGAGAGATCCAATGACTCAAGCACCGCTAGATTCTCAAGTGATGTTGGAATTTGGCCCGTGAAACCGTTGTGCGACATATTGAGTAGATGTAGCGACTTGAGAATCCCTATAGATTTTGGAATATCCCCCTGAAAATAGTTGTTTGAGAGATCAACTGTTGTGAAGATGGATAGGATCTTGGTGAGTTCCCTGTCTAGTCCTTTGATCATTATTGTCACCGTGTCTTGATAGTATACAGTTTTCATTGGTACATCTACGGTTTTATAAAGGAAAGATTGAGATTTGTCCACATCCATCATTGCCTTCCAATTCTCAAACATATTTGATGGCAAACGACCCATAAAACTATTAGAAGAGAGGTCAATGATCTGCAACATTGGGAAGCTTTGATTTGTTTGTGGAAGTATAATGGGGCCATGAAATTCGTTGGATTTTAAGACAAGAACACGCAAAAGGGGCAAAGCTTCTATCCATGATGGAAAGGTGTCATTTATTTTATTGTTTCCAAGGTTTAATACCTCTAACATTTTGCAATTAGCCAAAGACCTTGGCACTTGGCCCTCTAATTGATTCCCACTGAGATCAAGCGTTTGTATGTTACATCCTTCTTTAAATGTCTGAAGTAAGGTGCCATTGAAAGCATTTCCTTGAAGATTCAACACACCAAGGCTATCAGCAATCTCACTCAAATGTGGTGGAATCCGACCAATGAAGTGATTGTGAGATAAATCAAGGACAACTAGGAATGCTGCATTGCAAACTGATTGAGGGATTTCACCACCAAGGCTATTGTTTGAAACTGAAAAGAAAACGATGGAAGTTGGTGGGATAGGAAGTGAGCCTTCTAGCTTGTTGGAGCTAATGTCCATAACACTCAAGTCACTGATCAACAAAAGATGGGGAGATGGTACTATTCCATGCAGAACATTGTGAGAAAGATTTAAAGAGTATAAAGACCCATTGCCAACCTCCCAAATCCATTTGGGTATTTCACCACTAATTTTATTGTAGGAAAGGTCCAATTCCCTCAACCCCTCTTGATTTCTCAAGAAATTTGGTAATGTGCTGATGTTGCAAGAACGTAACAACAAAAATTGAAACTGGGGGATGGAAACAAATGTGGAATTACCACTGCCATATTGGACTGACAAGTTGTTATCTGAAAGATCCAGAGAGTAAAGTTTTTTGAGGCTTTGAAATAAGCCTAGCTCCACAACACCATTGAAATTATTGGAAGAAACAGAAAGTAGTTGAAGCTTGGTAAGTTGAAAGATAAATCTCGGTATCATCCCCTGCAATTTATTGTTGCCCAAATGGATGTACACCAGCCGTGAAGAAGAGGCATTGTGAAATTCACCAAGTTGACCGCTAAGTTGGTTATCTCTGAGATCCAACCTTTGTAATGATGGGAGTGAAAACAATGATGATGGAATTGGGCTGCTCAATTTATTGTTACCCAAATGAATGGACTCCAGCTGTGAAGAAGAGGCACTGTGGAACTCACCAAGTTGACCACTAAGTAGGTTACCTGAGAGATCCAACATTTGTAATGATGGGAGTGAAAACAATGATGATGGAATTGGGCCGCTCAATTTATTGTATGAAAGATACAGATATTGCAGTTTGGTAAGGTTCAAAAGTGAGGATGGTAATGATCCTGACAAGTTGCAATTTCTGAGGTCTAATTGAGTCAAGAATTTCAGATTATTGAGAGAATCTGGTAACTTTCCTGAAAACCCTACGCCCGACAGGTTCAATTTCTGTAGAGTATTGTTTTGAGGGAATTCTGGAAAATAGCTGGTCAGAAGTGGATTTCCTGAAATGTCGATGATTTGTAGATTTGGTAGCTGGAAAACACTCTCAGGGAATTTTCCATGCAATCCACAATCTGCAAGGAGCAGGGACGTCCAGGAGGATAAGTTGCCTATGAAATTGGGCACTGCAGAGGAGAGATTGTTTTGACTGAGATCGAGTTCAGATAAGAAATGGAGGTGTGAAAGGGAAGAATAGATGGAGCTTGAAAGACCACAATCAAATAAGATCAACTTGCGGAGACTCCCTGGGAAGCTGAGCACTGCAGAGAAGAGATTGTTATTGCTGAGGTCGAGTTCAGATAAGAAATGGAGCTGTGAAAGGGAAGAATAGATGGAACCTGAAAGAAGACAATCTCGTAAGCTCAACTTGCGGAGGGTAGGGAGTGGCAAATCTAAGGTCTGGCCCTGCAGTAAGATGTCTACCCCGTCCAGATAGAGTTCACTCAGATTGGACAGGTTTTGGACGACTGCTCCGATGCTTGGGTTTGCGAGTGCCAGGTTTTCATTGTAAGAAAGATCGAGAGAAACCAAAGTGGTCAAGCGGGAGATTTCCAGTGGGATTTGGCCATAAAAGGGTAACCAAGAGAGGTTGAGATGGGTCAAACTGGTGAGCTTTTCAAACCCAGAAGGGAATGGAGAGTAATCGAAGTAATTGTGAGCAAGGTTGAGCCTCTCGAGGCTCCAAAGACGAAAGAGGCTTTCAAAATCAATCCAACCAGAGATACGGAAGCTACTGAGGTCGAGGCTGATCACGTGACCGGTGGCTTCATCACACGTGATGCCTTCCCAAGAGCAGCAATCGGTATTGTTTGAATTCCAAGAGGGGAGAGTAGAGTGGATGTATTCATCAATGAATTGAAAACCATGCTTGAGGTGGAGTAAAGCAGAGAAGTGATGATGGTTGCATTGTTGGGTAGTGAGAAAGAGAAGAGATGATAAAAAGAAGAGAACGAGAAATGATGGGTTGTTTTTAGAAGAAAAGAGGAGAGCCATTAATGGATGGGTGTTTGGGATGTGTCGGATTACAAAGCGTCAGCTTTATTTATAGACAGAGAGTGAAGAGGCTTTACTTGGGGGACGCGGATTGCGTCCTAGCCCCGCCCGGACAGTAATCCGTCCGGGCAGGGCTCTGTGGGGCCACCGTGATGTAAGTGTTTCATCCAAGCCGTTAATATCTTTTCTCAGATCACTTTAAGATAAGAGCCAAACACTGAGCAAGGCACGGTGCTTAAGAGGACCACAAAGTCAGGATTTAATGTCCACCATTAAAAACTTCTTGGGAGCTGGACCAGTTTCGGATCAAGCTAATATTTGTTTTTTCACTTCATCCACATCTACATGACTTTATTAATAGGTTCGATGATAAAAAACAGTCACGGTGGCCCTTAGAAAGGTTTCAAGGGTGGGTGTCATTATCACCGCAGCTTCCTCCGGTGTGGTCCACTGGAGCTGTGGACCTTCATAAATTTTATAGACATTCTTTAAAATAATCTGAGAAAAGATATTATCAGCTTGGATAAAACACTTACACCACGGTGAGCCCCACAGAGCTCTGCCTGGACGGATTGCTATCGGGGCGGGGGGTAGGACACAATCCGCGTCCTTACTTGGGAGCCGATTAGATACCGAAAGCTTCAGTGGCTAAAGCTAAAACGCTACTGAAGTAACGTGGTGAAATACAAATAGTTGAGTTGCAAGATCATGTTTCCTTCGAGTTCCGTTAGACGTCTCTCTCATATTATTGGTGCACGCACTCGACCCGGGTAAACTTTATTTTCAAGTCATTTCTTTTCTTTGCTCCCCAACTGACGTGACTTTGATCACTTTGAATGGGCGCCACCATTATGTATGTATTGTATCAACACCGTCCATCCATTTCGTGATATCATTTTTAGGGCATAATCTAATGAGTGAGAAAGATCCAAATTTGAAGTACACCTACTGTAGAAAACAAAGGAGATTGAACGCCTACCATTAAAACCTCTTTAGGCCACGGAGGCTTTCCATAAAGCTAATATTTATGATTTACCTTATTACATGTCTTTTTTAACTTATAAAAAGGTTGGATATGAAATAAACATCACGGTCGGCCGCAGGAAGGTTTCAACGGCCGTCACCTTCAACTGTTTTCTGCGGCGGGTCCACTTGAATTTTGGATTTGCCTAATGCTTTTGCTAACTCCCTAAAATGATCTCTCCAAATGGATGGATGGTGTGGATACAACACATACATCATGGTGGGCCCAAAGACCATGGTGCCGTAACATCCGATCGGACGCGGATTTCCTGCGAAAGCCTTTGGCAGGAAGTTCCTGCGCAAGGATTCTGGGTGGGGCCCACTGTCATGTTTGTTAGAAATCCTATCCGTCCATCCATTTTTTGAGCTCATTTTAGGACATGAGGCCAAAAATGATTAGGATCCAAAACTCAAGTGAGCCATACTAGATGAAACAGTGGGGAAAGGAATTCCAACCGTTGAAACCTTCCCACAATCCACCTTGATGTTTATATTCAATCCAAACCGTTTACAAGGTCATTTTCACTGAGATGAAATGAAAAAGGCAAGAAATTATACTGATAGAGAACTTTTGTGGTCATATAAATGTTTCAACGGTGGTCACTAAATCCACACTGTTTCCTCTCCTGTGGCTCACTTGAGTTTTTGATCCTCCTCATTTTTTGTGGCATGTCCTAAAATGAACTCAAAAAAAGGATGGATGGAGTGGCTTTCTCACAAGCATCGTAGTGGGCCTACACAGAATGTTGCGCAGGAACTTCCCGACCAAAGGCTTTCGCAGGAAATCCGCTTCCGTTTCCAACTGCGGCCAAAGCCAACCGCATGAACTTCAACGGCAAGCTAGGTGGGGCACACCATGATATTTGTGAGAAATTCATTTTTTTTCATCATTTTTTTCATATCATCTGATAATGTAGGCCCAAAAAATGTGGCAAATCTAAAACTCATGTGGGCTGTACGGCTGAAAACAGCAAGTGGGGGAATTCATGTGGTTGAAAATTTCCTGGGTCCACCATGATGTATATATGTCATCCATATGGTTCATGAGGTCAATCCTACTGGGATGAACTGAAATTATAAAAACATTAACATAATCCAAAACTTTTGTGGCTGCTTAAATATTTCAATGGCCGAATCTTAATGCTCACCTTTTCCTATCGTGTGGCCCACTGGAAGTTTGGATCAATATCATTGTTAGGTTCATGTTGTAACATAATCTAGAAAAATTGATGGCCGAGATAGATTTATCAAAAACATTACGGTGGGTGCCACTTAGACATGTTACTACTTTAATACTCATGTGGCCGCATTTTAGTAATTAATTCGTAGAAGATGGGATTTTTAATTCTTTAAATTAAATAGAGTTGGGTCGCGGGTTGGCTATACTGGACCAGACGGTAACAAGTCTCGCCACCGATGTCATGTCACCGTATTCTTTGGGCCCACCATGATGTATGTGTTGTATCCACATCATCCATCCATTTGGAGAGATCATTTTAGGGAGTGAACAAAAGAATTAGGCAGATCCAAAGTTCAAGTGGACCCCACCACAGAAAACAGTGGGAGATGACGGCCACCGTTGAAACCTTCCTGGGGCTGACCATGATGTTTATTTGAGATCCAACCTTTTTATAAGTTAAAAAAGACATGGAATAAGGTAAATCATAAATATTAGCTTGATGCATGGAAAGCTTCTGTGGCCCAAAGAAGTTCTAATGATAGGCATTCAATCTCCATTGTTTTCTAAGGTGGGGTGCACTTGCAATTTGGATCTTTCTCATTCCTTGGATTATGCCCTAAAATGATATCATGAAATGGTTGAACGGTGTGGATACAATATGGTGGTGCACATAAAAAAAAAAATGGTGACGTCACTTTAGTAAGGGAGGAAGAAAAGAAATGACTAGAAAATAACTTTTACCCCTAATGTGGTCGAGTGCGTGCACCCACAAACGGAGAGATACGTATATCCAAACTCAGAAGAAAAGAGCATTAATGGTAGGGAACATGCTTTTGGTATTCTACCAATTGTATTTCACATTTTACTCGTGTGTGTGAAATACGAGAGCAGCTCATAAGAGTAATCATCAAAAGAAGAGCTTACATACACAAAGGAGCTTTCCACTCGGTTTCCCAACTCTTTCCCATTAAGTTCCTGGGCTGGGAACCTAGGTGGGGTCCACCGTGATTTTTATGAGAAATCCAATCCGTTCATCTGTTTTGTGAGCTCATTTTATGACATGACCGAAAAATGAGACAGATCCAATACTCAGGTGGGCTGAAAATATGAGGATTGAGCTTCCACGGTTCAAATATTCATGGGCCATGGAAGTTTTGAATGAGGTTAATATGTGTGTTTTCCGTTATCCCATTCCTTATGGATGACATATAAATATCACTGTAGACCTGAGTAAGTTTCAACAGTAAAAATTCCCTTACCTGCCTTTTCCTTTAGTACGGCCCACTGCTTGAGTAACTTTTGATCTAAGTATTAAAATAATCTCACAAAACAGATGAACAGAATGGATTTCTCAAAAACATCATCGTGGCCCCACCTAGGTTTCTAGTGCAGGAAATTCCTCCTAAAGACGTTTTAATGTATATTTTTTTATACACTTAGGTGGACCTCACCTTAGGAAGCAATGGGTGATTGGGTGCCCACTTTTAAAAACTTCCTAGGGCCAGTGTAATGCCCGCTGCAATGTTTGTTTTCCATCCAAGCTATTGATTAGGTCACACGGACCTCTAGGCAGGGAAAACACAAATATAAGCTTCATCCAAAACTTTGGTAATACCTAAAAATTGTTTTTAATGGCAAGCTTTAAACACCAATGTTTCTTATGGTGTGGTCCACTTATAGATTTGGATATGCTTCATTCTTGGGCTCATGCCCTGAGATGATACAGAAAAATGGATGAATGGCATGGATAAGAGCTATGTGGAGACTATAAAGCACCATATGTAATCCAGATTCGGTGAGTGTATGTAGTGTAGCTGTCAACGGCCGGGTCAGGGATAGGTATCGGCCTGGATTTTGAACTCTTTCAGGCCAGCTGCTATTCAAATTTCTGATTTTTCAGGCCGGCCGGAGCCTGGCGCACTGACACCTTATTTTGTCGTTGGTTAAAACTTAAAACATTTCCGGATTAGGTGCTCTCCGGTCTCACCCTACTCGGTGTGGTCCTGACTGTGGGTCCTACGTTGATGCATGTATAGTAAATCCAGGCCATCCATCCATATTTCCACTCCTTTTTGGGCATGAACACGAAAGAGAAAAAGAAAAATTAAGCACATCCAAATCTCAAGTGGACCGCAGTGTTGATTGAATTCCCACCATTAAAAATTTCATAGAGCCCACTGTAATGCCCACCATGAGTTTATTTGCCATCAAACCTATTGATAAGGACAGAAAGACAGGGATGAAATAAAACACAAATATCAGCTTGATCAAAAACTTTTGTAGCCCACAAAAAGTTTTTAGTGGTGGATGTTCAATAACCACTGTTCTTCCAGTGCGGTCCACCTGAGATCTGGGAAAACTGATGAAAGATATTAACGTACAATACATACATCATGGTGGGGCTCATAGAGTACCACCAATACATTACAACGGGAAAGAGAGACCGGATGTGGATTGCCTACGGATCATGCCACTGGTGAGTGGCTACAGGTCGCTGCTTAGTTGGGCCTATCATGATGTACCTGTTTAATCCACACTGTCCATCCATTTTACTATGATAACTTTTGGGCATGAACCCAAAAACAAAGGAGATTCAATTCTCAGGTGGACCATTCTAGAGGAAACAGTGGTGATTAAACACCGGCCATTAAAAACTTCTTATGAGCTACAAAAGTTTTGGATCAAGTTGGTTTCAGTTTTTCCCCTTCATCCAGGTTTGTGTGTCCCTTCATCCAGGTTTGTGTGTCCTTATCAATGGTTGTATGACAAATAAACATCATGATGAGCATTACAGTGGGCCCTAGGGAGTTTGTAAATATGGGCATTCAATTAGTATCATTTTTCTATTGGTATGGTCAACCTGAGATTTGGATCATCTTAATTTTTTGTTTCATGGCCTATAGTAGTTGAAAAATGGATGGATGGCCTTTTTTTTATATATATATTATTATTATTATTATTATTTTTTATACACGCACACACACCCCCCACACACTCACGCGACACCCACACACACGCACGCCGTGGGATTTCACCACCATGGGTACACGAACCGTTGACCCGGAGTCTACCACCCGGGTAAGAGTAAGGACCCAAATGGATGGATGGCCTAGATATAAAATAAATACATCAAGATGAGCCCATAATCCGGATGCAATCCGCTTCCAGAGAAACATTCCTGTTGATTTTTTTTTTTTTTTTTTTTTGTGATTTTTTATAAAAAAACATTAATTAATAGTTTTGCCTTTAGATATCTATTTAATTCTTTTTAAGCAACTGATTTATTAATTGGGGGAGAAAACTAACATAAGGTAACCTTGACAATAACTTCATTAATAAAGTACCTTAATGAAAATTTGATTTATAAAGGTATTACGATGTAAATGCCATGTTAATAAGGTACTATTTTGTAAAATTCCTTTGATAGAATTTAAATGGGCTGCATGACAGAAACAGTGAGGATTGAACATCAACCGTTGAAACATTCTCGGGGCCTGAGAAGTTTTATAGGAGTAACTTTATGAACAGTATGGATGACATAATTAAAGACAACAGAGCTAGGGAGGTTTCAACTGTGGTCATTTTCCTACTCACTTTTTTCTGCTGTGTGACGCACTTGAGTTTAGGATCTACTTCATGTTTTGGCTCATATTAACATAGCCTGCATAACAGAGCATGGAAAATGGATGGACGGGGTGGATTTCTCACAAACATTATCACAGCCGGGCCCTCCTCGCATCTGAGCATGGAACTTCCAGCCCCCTTTTTCCTGTTGTGCTGCCACTTAAAAGTTTTGAATCTGACTCATTTTTGGGCTCATGCCCTAACAAAGTCTGGAAAAAATAGATGGACGGAGTGGATTTCTCACAAACATCACAGTTTGCCCCACTTAGCTTATGAGTACATTAACTTCTAGCCACAGGTTGTCCAAGCAAGATATTCAGAGGGTATATGATCCTTGTTGATGTCAAAATCTGGTTCACCCTCCACTCCTTGAGCTGTCCCTGGTCCTGCACGAAGGGTGAGCAATGGAGACCCTGGCTAAGCCGGGGGACCCTCCGATGCCTAAGTCAGGCGAAAGGAATCGAGGTCTAGTAACGAAGAGCAAAGGAAGAGTGCCAGATCTTGCGTACCTGCAGCAGCGAGGTCTTCTCGCATTTATACTCAACTAACGAAGGATCTGGGTCCGAAGTTCACGGCACGATCCTCTCAATCAAAGAGATTTTCGGATCATGGCGGGATCGCATACAATCCTAAGATCGTACCCGCGAGCGACATAATCGCCCACGTCTCTCTTGAGCGGTTTCTAAGTTCGGCTTACCTACGTCTCCTTACTGCAGCTTCTAAACCTAGCATGAGGAACGTCTGCCTTTGAAGGTGGGCTCGGCTCAGCGCAGTTGATGGCGACTACCGTGGTCCGAGCCGATCCGCGACCACCGTAATCCGAGCTGATCCTCCCTTCGGTCACATAGGAATATCGCCTCTCGGGAATGAACCACCTCACACAATTGTGATGACATTGGCCTCGGCAGACTCCCAAGTGAAGAATGTCGATCCCGAGCTTGTGTCAACGAGTGGTGGTTACAGTCTGCGCGAACAATAGATGGGTCGGAGGGCCTACCCTTATTTGTTTCATACTCCACCGGGCCAAGCGCCTGGACCTATACGGCGTTCATTTTCGTGTCGGCCAAGGGGTCGAAGTTTCCACCCTTGTTATCTGAACTGGGTTGTCATCTGCTCGTCCGATCGGATCGGAATACTGCCTGTTACTGGAGTTCTAATGGGCCCGGATTTCTCCACTCGGATTTCCCCATAACAATCCTTTTAAGCAAAATCGATATATAAGGTGGATTTCTCACAAATATATCCTGGCCCCACCCAGCTTCTGAGCATAGGAACTTCCTATGACAGGTTGTCCCAGGCAATCCTCATCCCACATTCTGACCTTTAGATGGACTTGATCCTTTTAGGCATGTACACTATCATAATTGTCTGGTAATTGGCTCTGATCAGCCTAACAAAGATGACAGCCACTCATTAGGTGGTTAATACTTTATCTTTGCCCCAGTATCATAAATCAGGGCCAGACATGTATTAAGATGTGAATGATTGATAAAGTGAGTTATAGTCACCACATTCCGTGTACATATGTGGGCCCGGCTCTTTGAATCAAAGCATTTCAACATGAGGATTGCATGAGTCGCTCCGATCTCACATGTGTAACTTTTTCTGTGCATGTATTGAGTGCTGAAAGAAAGTGCATTGAACAAATGCATGCATGCATGCAAGCACAAAGATGATCTTATGTCATACATCTAACTCATGCTCCGTATCATCCCGACTTCACATAGTCAATTATACGCGCACATATATATATATATCTACTTTGCGAGGAATACATCGAAAACTTAAGCATAATGAATCAGTGAGAATGATAGAAGTAATTAAATTTTGAGGACAAAATTTTATTTAAGGGAGTATATTATAACACCCCGAACTTTTCAATACCCGAGTATCGAAAGTTCTAGAGTGTCATTATGAAGTTTAACTTAGTATGAACATGTGTACAATACCAATTTAGCTATCCTAACCTTGCATCTATTCTCCAACATGAATTTGATCATTGAGAATGATCTTCATCCATAGATCAAGTCATCTAACCGTTGATTTTAAGATAAGATCATCATATGTCCAAGTACTCTCACTTGTCCATCATAACTAATCGTTTGGCTAACTATCCACCGATAGGTAAAGATATCTGACTGTCCACTTTAAGTTTCGACCACACAATCATAGTAAACAAACTATTTGATATCTACATCCGCTCGTACACATATCAAATTGAAATTCTAATCCATTCATCTTGTTCACCACCTATGATATGCTTAACGCACTATCAAAACTATAATCTTATAAACTTAAACATGTGAACATGTCACCTGAATCAAACAGTATACATGTTCTGCCTCTTGATCACTCCAAAAACCCACTTGCGATCATCCGTTCATAAATATGACCATACACCTACTTACGTACATGATCAGAGTACTAACCATCAAGTTTTTCTATTTTCAACATGTCATCTGACCATCCATTATGTTGGTTGATATATGTACATTGCCATAATTAATTTGGTGAATAATTCTTTATTCATAATGATTTAGATATAAGTTATTTTATAAGAATTACTTAAAAATATGCCTATAATTATGTAGAACTATAAGATTTCTCAAAACTCTCATATCAACAATAATTACGAAAATGTCATTAACCCAGACCCTTGAATTCTAGATCATGTGGTTCTCACGATCCGTTTGATGTGAAATTTTATTCCATGCCTATATATCATAAATTAACCATACATATCAAATTTCAGCCTTTATATCATTATAAAAGTGACCCAATTGACAAATCAACCCCTCAACCGTTGATTTTGGTGTTCATCGAGTGGAGAAAACTTATGGGCAATCGTAGTAGGATATTTTCCTTCATATAAATGACTTGAATTGCCCATAATATTGACCAAGTGTGAAATATGAAGACCCCACTTTAATGGGCTTTTCCTTATGCGCGAAATTATCCTTCGAGACTTACTAACTCCTTATAAATCTGGATCTTCCGATTTAACGACTTCATGCGTCCATCGCAACTCAAATTTGGACCATACTTTGGTATCATATGATTATAAGGTTATACAGAATTTAGACCCCGATCTATGATCCGACACCATTGAATGTTGAAGCCAGATCTTTCCTTTTGGTACAAAAGGTGAATTTTAGATTTAGGCCCCGTTTGTTAAATCTGAAATCTAAAGCCTAAATATGAAATCTGAACCCTTAATCTAAAATCTAATGCCTAAATCTGAAATCTGAAGTCAAAAAACTTGTTTGGTAACTATGGCTGAAGTCTGAAAATTAAGTACTGAATTTGAAACAATCTGTTTGTTAACAAATATCTGAAATGTCTGAAATATGTTAATTTGACACATTTGCCCCTATATATCTCCTGTTTGGGAATGCTTTACATTATAAAGAAATTATTTTTTATTAAATGTAAATAAAATTATTCTATTTAATTCAAATAAACTATAAAGTACTTAATAGAAAATTAAAATATCATTATACATAAAAACAGATAAAAAAATTAATGATTTGCATGTATAAGTGTGGCGGCAATTTCTTCTCGCATATTAGACATAATAATTTGTTCAAAGTTTTCAAATACTCCTTCCACTTCAAAATGTCATTCCTACTAGAATGAACTGAAAACACAAATATTAGCATGATTCAAAACTTCAGTGGCCCCACGACTATTTCAACTGTGGACGTTTAGTTATCACGTTTTCAGCCCACCTGAGCATTGGATACGGTTCATCTTTGGCCTCATGTCCTAAAATGAACTCACAAAATGGATGGACGGTGAGGATTTCTCACAAACATCCCAGTAGCCACCTGCGTTCCCAGCACAGGAACTTCCAGTGAAAGGCTTTCGTAGGAGATCCGCGTCTCGAGCGGACGCGAATTTCCTGCGAAAGCCTTTCGCAGGAAGTTCCTGCGCTTGAAAACTGGGTGGGGCCCAACGTGATATTTTTAAGAAATCCACTCCATACATCCGCTTTCTGAGCTCATTTTAGGACTTGAGACCAAAACTGAGAAGGATCTAAGACTTAAGTGGGGCGCACTAGAGTAAAAGGTGGGTAGGAAAATTCTTACCGTTGAAAACTCTCTGGGGTGGAAAGTGATGTTTACATGACATCTATACCGTTAATAACATCATTCCTACTTGGATGAACTGAGAACACAATTATTAGCCTGATTCAAAACTTCTATGGCCCACGAATATTTCAACTGTGTACATTCAATACTCACATTTTAGGTCCACTTGAGTAATAGTTACGGCTCATTTTTTGCCCGTTATCCTAAAAATATCTCGGAAAATGGATGGTCGGGGTGGATTTCTCAAAAACATCATGTTGGGCCCCACCCAGGTTTCCAGTGCAGGAACTGGCTTTCGCAAGAAATCAGCATACAGCGCGGAGTTGTACGAGGACGCGGATTGCATACTGCCACCACCCGTCCCTAGCTCCGAACGGCCAATTCTGTGGGCGGGCCCACCGTGATGTATCTGTACATCCAAACCATCAATCCCTTTTCTCAGATTATTTTAAGGCATGAACACAAAAATGATGCAGATCCAACACTCAAGTGGACCACACCAAAAAAAGCAACGGGATCATGATTTTCCCCGTTAAAAAATTCATGTATACATCCATCGTTGAAACCTTTCTAAGGGCCATTGGGATGTTTTTATACCATCCAACCTATTCATTAGGTCATGTATACATGGATGAAGTGAAAACACAAATATCAGCTTGATCTAAAACTTCTCCAGCTCTCAAGAAGTTTTTAACGGTGGACGTTCAATCCCCACCTTATGGTCCAATTAATTATTAGACTTCCTTCTTTTATTGGATCACACCTTAAATTATCTGAAAAAGTTAACGGACGGTGTAGATCAAACACATAAATCATGGTGGGGCATAAAGAAGTTTCACAAGTTAAAGGTTGATTTTGTATTGCGCAAACAATTTAAAAGAAAAAATTTCCGTAGTAACTTGAAAAGGGGTACTTCTGGAAGCAAAAAAATTTTGTTTAATGAAAAATCACGGAGCGCATTCCGCATTTAGCATTAAGCCAGACTCCTATCACGGAAAGAATTCAGTGAAAAACCACATAGCGTTTTTTGTCTTCCGCGTTAATAACGCATTAACAAACACCACTAAACACAGAAAAATTTCCCCATTCCGTGTTAAGTGCAAAAATTCAGCGTTAATAAACACGGCCCTAGTCTTTTTCCACTATCAATCAACCACCAAATTTTGTCCAACTGTTTGCCTATCCTGACTACACATTTCTCCCAAAATTGGGCCTTGATCATTAAGTGTGGATCGTTAATTGAGAACAAGTTCGTTTTGATACCTATTAGGAGAATTTTCATGATAGGCAAATATAAATTTTGAATCACCAAGAAAATCATATACCTTGACTCTATTCGATGACCTCGATACACTGGACGAATTAGATTTGAAGAAAGATTGCCAGAAAAGGTCAAATTGAAGAAACTCAATCCAAGTGGGATGTGAAACACACCCCTCTCATGCGTCCACTCCTTTTATAAAAGGGGTGTACGTTCCCTTCTCCACTCACACACCACCTCTCGAACATCCAGGGGAGAGAGAAAGAGAAAGAGAGGCTTAGATATTTATCATCTTCTTCCTTCTCCACACGTGTGGTGTCTCCCTTTTGCTTAAGCGATGTCGTAATTCATGTAGAAACTTTCCTACATGGATATGTACCTAAGGTTTAGATCTAAGGCTAAGGTGATGAATTCCTTTAAAGCTTATACTAATTTGAGTTGATATGATTTAACTTATTTTTGCATACTTTCATATTTGTGATTTTCCATGCAATCGATTGATTTACAATTATCAACTATTTATCCTTTTGGGAATTATGGTTAAGGTATGATTTTAATTATGCGTGATTTTTATGAATTTATGTGCGGTGATGGATACAAGTCTTGCCTTTTGCCAATTTTGAGAGTGTCACGTGCTTCCACTCTATATTGAGATGACATTTTGCTCATCTCCCCTTATTTTTGTTGAGTTAGCCTATTTGCTACTATTCTCTTTTATTGAGTTAGGTTATTGTTACTCTTCTCCTTTATTAAGTCAACCTTGTGCTACCTCCCTTTATGGCTTAGGCATGTGTCTTGGAATTTTAAAACCCCCATAGTTCGACTTATTTCTCTATTGATACAAGTGATGTGTTATAAGCTTTATATATAGTGGTTCATATATATTATCATGGATGTAATGCGTTTCAGGTAGCGACCCTCTTGGTCGGCAAGTAATCCCGTGGGTTGGTGAGTGGTGCGCAATCGATGTAAGTAAATCGCTATGCGTGTTACATCACTTCTCGGGATTGGATGTCGTAAATAGTCTCTCCATGAACACATCGTGTCACGTAAATCTCTCAATCGCGTTGTTGTGTCGCTTTGAGACATTTGCATAAATCCATATTAACGTTGGACACGTCGATAAATCTCCATAGTATGGGATGCAGGACGAGTCGAGTTTTTTATGAATTATATTCCATATTGTGATAGCCACTACGTATGATGGACCGCACACACTATGTTAGGCATGCATTCATGTAGATTGGTTGAGCATACTGATACCACTCGTAAGGGTGGAGTACGAGACGTATTAGAATCCTCACATTATTCTTGTGAATCTCTTAAATTATTGTTAATATTAAAGGATAACCATCACTATAAGTAGGGAATTGACCCTTTCCAACCATACAGATATTGAAGGTGAATTACAGGTTGATGATATGGTCGATAATCATTATATAAAGATTCTTTCGAAAAGAAAAGAAAAAGGATAATACCACGATTTGTTTTATTTCTTTTCCGCTACAAATTTTAATGATGTAATAAGCTTCCATTGAGAGGGCATTAAAGAATTATTTGAACACTTTTTATTCTAATGACCCATTGACTCATCATCAATGTTTGTCTCAAATAAGGATTTCTTGTTTGCCTGCATTGTGATTGGGCCACATCATCACTAATGACATGGCCCCACTCACAATTACAATGTAGGAAACTCCTGTTTGTGGCAGACATAGAATCCAGATTCCTATAGGAGACACTGCAATGAAAATCACTTCACCTAAAAAGCATGTTGCGCTTCTCAACAGGTGAGTACGCGGAGAGAAGAAATGGATGGTCAAAAGATACTGACCAGCTGTCCACGTTCATCCTATGTGTGTTACACACCCAATGTGAACATGATTTTTCTCCATATACAAGCCTTTTTCTTAAAAAGACCCCTTTCGTTTGGCACGATATGCATTCACATGGTAAGAGAAACAAGGAAAACCATGGCAAGGGTAGAAAAAAGTTGAGCCAGATTCTTACGGAAAGTTTTTGCAAGAACTTCGTGTGCTAGAAAATTAGGTAGAGCTCCCCGTGATGTTTGTGGGAAATCCGCCGTGTCCATCCATTTTTCCAGATCATGTTACGATATGGGCTTAAAAAAATACATATCCAAAACTTAAGCGAGATGAATGATAAGAAAATGATGGTAGGTAAATTCCTACTGTTGAAACCTCCCTAGGGTCACTCTAATGTTTACATATTTTATCCACTCTGTCCACCCATATTAGCAGATAATTTTAAGGCTTGAGCCCAAAAATGAAGCGTATCCAATGCTCAAGTATACAACACCATATGAACCAGTGAGAAATGAACTTCTACTATTGAATAAATCTTAGGCACCACAAAAATTTTGAATTAAGCTGATATTTGTGTGTCCCCTTCATTCCTGTTTTTGTGATCTTATGAATAGGTTGGATGGAAAATGAACATCACTGTAGGCCTTACAAAAGTTTCAACAGTGGAAATCATTATTCCCACTATTTCATGTGTTATGGTCCACTTGAGTTTTGAATATGCTTCAATTTTGGGCTCAACCCCTAAAATGATCAATAAAAATGGATGGACGGCGTGGATAGAACACATACATTCAGGATGGGCCCAATAGAATTTACTCAGTACAATAAAAACTTACTTATTAAGTAGGTAATCCGATTTACTTTATCAAAGGTATGGGTAGAGCTGGGCATTTCTGACTCGATCAAGTGGATCCGACCTGATCCAACTCAATTCGACCCGATCCGAACCGAACCGAAGGCCTGGATCGGTGCGGTTCGAGTTGGATCAGTCAGATCTGACCATTCATCAGATCGGGTTGGGATCGTGGTCAATCCGGACCGATCCAAACTGAAATTTGAACCAAATGGATCCGATCTGGACCGATCCGATCCGATCCGCTGTGATTCTTATGAATATTTATCACATATATTTATCTTATGAACAGGTTGGATGACAAATAAACATCACTGGGCCTTATAAATCTTTCAATGGTGGAAATCAATACTTCTACTTTTTCCTATGGTATAGTCCACTTAGCTTTTAATATGCATCAATTTTGGGTTCAACCACTAAAATGATATGGAAAAAATGAATGGACAGCGTGGATAAACCACGTGCATTCACGGTGGGCCCCAACAGAGTTTACTAAGTACAATAAGAGACCACTTGCAATTTCATGCACAACACGTCAACACAGCTGGAAATGGATTGGCTACTCCTCGCTCTATGGGCCCCACCATGATGTATGTATTCCATCCATTCCGTTCATCCATTTTTATAGGTCATTTTATGGATTGATCCAAAAAATGAGAGGGATATAAATCTCAGACGGACCACACCACAGGAAAACAATAATAATTGGATATCCATCATTAAAATCCTCCCAAGGCCGATTGTACTTTTTATTTGACATCCAATCTGTTGATTAGATCATATAGGCCCAGATGAAGGGAAAAAACAGAAATAAGCTTGATTAAAAAATTTTATGGCCCTAAAAGGTTTTTAATGGCCGACGCTCATTCAACACTGTTTCTTATAATGTGGTCCACTTGAGATTGGGATATACATAAATTTTGGTCGCATACCATAAAATGATCTGGAAAAATAGATGGACGACATGGATGAAACACATACATCATGGTGGGGTCCACAGAGCACCGACCACCAGTTGTAGCCTGTAAGGCTTACAGCTACCGTGTAGATACGTGTCGTGCAAAGACGAGTGGAGACGAGCCTCCAGCTCTGAGTTGTAAGAACGACTCAAATGAGATAAAAATTACATGGGCCCCACACTGATGTATTTATTATATCCATACTGGTTATCCATTTTTCGTGATCATTTGAAAAAAAAAAAAGAAAAAGGAATCATATCTAAAGCTCAAATGGACCACACCGAAAATAGTAGCAAGGATAATGATTTTCACCGTTAAAAAATTTGTAGGGCCCACCATAACGTTTATTTTCCATCTAATCTGTTAATAAGGTTAAAAATACATGGATGAAGATGAAAAACAAATTTCAAATTAATCCGAAACTTCCATGATCTCCACAAGGGTTTCAATGGTAAATGTTCAATCCCCCACTATTTTTTTTGCAGTGTGGTCCAACTGATCTTTAGATGTGTCTTATTTTTCGGCACAAGCCTTAAGACAAACTCTACAAATGGATGGACGGTTTGGATATAACACATACCTCATAGTTTGACCCACAAACTCAACCCGATCCGATTCGTACCCAACCCGATCCGACTCAGTTTCCCTAACCGAGTTGGACTCGGTTCGGGTCAGGCCAACCGTGCATCGGATCGGTTCGAGTTAGATATCCCGAAATTGGTCCCCGTTCGGGTCAGCTCATTTAGATTTCAGACTGAATCGAGTTGGACCCAATCCGATCCGATTCGGTCTGATGCCCGACTTTGGGTATGGGAGCTACATAAACATCACAGTGGAGGCCAATGAGATTTCCATTGTAGTCATGTCTCTAACCACTTTTTCCCATGGCCAAGCCCTCTTTAGTATTGGACCTACTTAATTCTTGGGCAAGTCTTAAAATAATATGAAAAGACAAGTGGATTCTCCAAGTATCACGTGGAGCCTTACCTAACTTCTTGTGGGGAAGTTCATGCGAAAGGACTTCAGAGGAAATTTTGCCGTTGAAGGATGTTGAATTTACACAAAAGGGTCCAATAGGATGAAATAAAGGTGCAGAGAAAGTAGACGCGGATTGCCACTTGTGCCTTTTGAGTCTAAATAGGATGAAATAAAGGTGCGGAGAAAAGTAGACGCGTATTCCCACTTTTGCATTTAAAGCTGCATCCTTTTTGGCTGATTCCTTATTATCCATTAAAGTGGTTCGACCGTGTGGATAAAAACGCACACGTTAATGTGGCCCCACAGAGCCGCTGCCAGGTCCAGGTCCGTCCCTGCACAAGTAAGCGTGGATGCAGATTGCAAAGGTAAGACTTTTACCGACGAATCTTTTCATCGGTAAAAAATAATTTAAAAACTTTTACCGACGATTTTTTTCGTAGCTAAAAATAATTACAAAATATTTACCGACGAAAATTTTCGTCGGTAAAAAATCAACAAAAAATGTTTACCGACGAAAACTTTCGTAGGTAAAAATAATTAGAAACCTTTTACCGACGAACATATTCGTCGGTAAAAATGAGCAAAAAACTTTTACTGACGAAAATTGTCGTAGGTAAAAATAATTACAAAACATTTACCGACGAACGATTTCGTCGGTAAAAATAACTTAAAAAATTTTACCAACGAAATGTTTCGTAGGTAAAAATAAGCCAAAAACTTTTATCGACGAAAATATTCATCGGTAAAAATATTTACAAAACTTTTACCTACGAAAATTTTCGTAGGTAAAAGTCTCATTTTTTTTTTCAATATCCAGTACAAAATTCCTGATATACACCTGTTACAATAAATTTCATCATATTCTTCATGATATACACCTGTTAATATGTTTCTACATTTACATCCATCTAAACCCAAATATAAACTACATTAATCCAAACACAAATAATCTTATCCACATCATATTCATTCACGTATAAATACATATAAGTTTAACATTATAAATAAAAATACAAAAAATCACAAAGATGAAGGCAGAGATAGTGGGGGCATCGGTGGGTAAGCTTGTAGCGAGAGCTTGAAACATCTATGTCATCCGTCGCTCATGCTCCACCCGCATCTCCTCCATCCTCCTCTCCTGCTCCTCCCTCTGCCTCGCCTACTCCTCCATCCTCCTCCTCTCTTGCTCCTCCCTCTCCTTCGTCAACTCCTCCATCCTCCTCTCCTGCTCCTCCCTCTGACTTGCCAGCTCCTCCATCCTCTTATCCTGCTCCTCCCTCTGCCTCGCTAGCTCCTTCATCCTCCTCTCATGGTCCTCCCTCTGCATCGTCTGCTCCTCCCTATGCCTCTCTAGCTGCTCACTCTGCCTCTCCAGCTGCTCTCTGATGTTATAGATGACGACCTGTAGCTACTCAACCTCTCTCTCTGCGATATCAGCTCGGCGTACGGCGTTGTCGCCAGCGACGATGGATCGGCAAGAGGCAGTTGTAGCAGGTGTCATGAGCTTGACACCATGGTCAAGCCCACGCACATATCCAGAATGGGTGTCAAGCACCTGACTCAGGACCTCTGGCTCATCTGCTAAGTACCATCGGGAGTGGGCTGACTGTGTAAGGTCTCCATCGCCGCTTGTAATGAAAACATATGAATTTTCATGACAAATGACATTATTATAATTCAATGCAATTAAATTTTACGATGTAAGAATTTTTACCCAATTCTCGTTGGCTCTAGGATGTACCTAAGATCTCGTTGCTGCCGACAGTGAGTCCCTCTGTAGAGATCTACTGGTCCGGGCTCCTGGCCAGTGACGGAATCTCGCTACACAATCGAAAGAACAATAAAGTTAATATAAATGCATAGAAAGAATATATCAACTTATTAATTACCAGTAATTTCTTATAATGTCGTGACGAAGTCGTACAAATGACTTTGAACCAGCCACGTGGTTCACTTCTAACTTTCCCCTGTTGTCAGAATTTATTTTACTCCTCTTCTGAACACATTATTCATAATACATTGTTATTAATTGTGAATTTAATTGTTAGCTTAAAATATCGTTAATATGTAAATATTACCTGAAAAGAATTAGACGAAAATCTATCGCAGAGTATCTACCAGTCGTCATGGGTCACGTGCGGCGGTGCGGATTGTACGGCCTCCTTATAGCTCACGCATCACTTGTACCACTTGTGTAAGTCACCACGGTGCTCCTTGAACCGCTCCTTCACCATGTCGTCGACGGCATGGGAGATGTGCGGAACACTCAAATCAAAGTCAAATTTATCCTACAGTTTCATAAATAATAGATTAAGGCAATAAACTTATTAATAAAATAACTTAACTGTAAATGAACTTCTATAAAATAAATTTCAATTTACTAAAATTTACTTGAAGGCACTGACGGATGAGCTGCCGCACATCATCTGTCACGTCCGCCCAACGGGGGGTAGTGTGGGGGATCAGAGATCCGCATAAGACACCGACCTCCGACGTAAACAACCTGACATTGTTTCCAATAGGTCTAATGTAGTCCTGTGGAAACTCTACCGTCACCCTATTCTCATGCGTAAGTCGCTCTAAAAGCAACCCACGCATGGGTCCACGTCCTCGTCGGCTGGTCGATGATGCTGTTACAAAAGAAATATGCTAGTCTAAACATAAACAGAAGTCATTAAAAGAAATATATGTCTATACTTACATGCAGTGCCTGGTGCATGCGCGACTGAGGTATCAGATGCCTGTGATGCAGCATGTGATGGCGATGCTGTCTCCTTCGCATCACGGGTAGAAGGGGTAAATGCAGTGCGCGAACGACATGGTCTCCTACCTGGTGCCATCACTGAATATGTGCGAGCTACGAACTTATAAATTTAAACAATGTCAATACAAGTGGAATATACTAAAACATTATATAGATAGTGTTGATAGTACAATGCATTTGTGCTTATGCTTAGAGAGATTATTAAAATATGATTAGACCATTACACTATAATGCAAGCAGAATATAATAAAACTGTATACTTTAATCTATAATAAAACTGTAAACTTTAATCTATACTAAAATATTATACAAGTAGGTTTTCGGATTTAAGAATAGGTTTATGTTAATGTTGTAGGTTATATGTTTAGGTTATAAGTTTATGTTAATGTTGTAGGTTATAGGTTTAAAGGTTTTGATTTAGGTTATAAGTATAGGTTTAGGTTAGCTTATAGGTTAAGGTTTATGGAATTGAGTTTAGGTTATAGGTTTAGGTTTAGGTTATAGTTTAGGTTATAGGTTAAGGTTAAGGTTTAGGTTTAGGTTCAGGTTATAGGTTTTGGGATTTGAGAATAGGTTTAGGTTATAGGTTTTGAGATTTGAGAATAGGATTAGGTTAAGGTTACAAGTTTAGGTTTAAGAAATATGGTTCGGGTTCTGGATCGAGTTTAGGTTTGGGTTTTCAAGTTTAGGTTTAGGTTTACGTTACGGAGTTGAGATTAGGATTAGGTGTAGGTTTAGGTTTAGGGATTTGAGAATACATTAAGGTATAGGTTTAGGAAATCGGGTTCGGGTTCGAGATCGGTTATAATAGGGAATTGAGAATACATTTATAGTAGGGAATTGAGAATACATTTATGTTTTAGGTTTAGGTTTAGGTTAAGGTTATAGGTTTAGGTTTAGGGTTTAGGTGTAGGTCATAAGTGTAGGTTACAAAGTTAAGGTTTAGGTTTTGGAATTTGAGAATAGGTTTAGGTTTAGGTTATAAGTTATAGCTTTAGGGAATTGAGAATAGGTTAAGGTTTAGGTTTAGGAAATCGGGTTCAAGTTTGGGATTGGGTTTAGGTTTGGGTTTTCAACTTTTGGTTTAGGTTTAGGTTAAGGAGTTGAGATTACAATTAGGTGTAGGTTTAGGTTTAGGGATTTGAGAATACATTTAGGCTTCGGAGTTTAGGTTATAAGTTACGGTTTAGGTTAAGGTTAAGGTTAGGTTATAAGTTATAGGTTTAGGTTATAGGTTATAGGTTATAGGCTAAGGTTTAGGTCATAGGTTTTGGTTTAGGTTAAGGTATAGGTTTAGGTTTCGGTTATAGGTTTAGGTTTAGGTTATAAGTTATAGCTTTAGGGAATTGAGAATAAGTTAAGGTTTAGGTTTAGGAAATCGGGTTCGGGTTCGGGATCGGGTTTAAGTTTAGGTTTTCAAGTTTAGGTTTGGGTTTTCAAGAGTAGGTTTGGGTTTTTCAAGTTTAGGTTTAGGTTTTCAAGTTTAGGTTTGGGTTTTCAAGCTTAGGTTTAGGTTTAGGTTAGGGAGTTGAGATTAGGATTAGGTGTAGGTTTAGGTTTAGTGATTTGAGAATACATTTAGGTTTTAGGTCTAGGTTTAGGTTTTAGGTTTAGGTTACAAGTTTTAGCTTTAGGAATTGAGAATAGGTTAAGGTAATCGAGTTCGGGATCGGGTTTAGGTTTGGGTTTTCAAGTTTAGGTTTAGGTTTAGGTTAGTGAGTTGAAATTAGGATTAGATGTAGGTTTAGGTTTTGGGATTTGAGAATACATTTAGGTTTTAGGTTTAGGTTATAAGTTATAGCTTTAGGGAATTGAGAATAGGTTAAGGTTTAGGTTAAGGTAATCGGGTTCGAGTTCGGGTTTGGGATCGGGTTTAGGTTTGGGTTTTCAAGTTTAGGTTTAGGTTAGTGAGTTGAGATTAGGATTAGGTGTAGGTTTAGGTTTATGGATTTGAGAATACATTTAGGTTTTAGGTTAAGGTTTAGGTTTTAGGTTTAGGTTATAAGTTATAGCTTTAGGGAATTGATAATAGGTTAAGGTTTAGGTTTAGGAAATCGGGTTCGGGATCGGGTTTAGGTTTAGGTTATAGGTTTTGGGATTTGAGAATAGGTTTAGGTTAAGGTTATAAGTTTAGGTTTAGAAATCGGGTTTGGGTTCTGGATCGGGTTTAGGTTTGGGTTTTCAAGTTTAGGTTTAGGTTTACGTTACGGAGTTGAGATTAGGATTAGGTGTAGGTTTAGGTTTAGGGATTTGAGAATACGTTAAGGTATAGGTTTAGGAAATCGGGTTCGTGTTCAAGATCGGTTATAGTAGGGAATTAAGAATACATTTATAGTAGGGAATTGAGAATACATTTATGTTTTAGGTTTAGGTATAGGTTTCATGTTTAGGTTAAGGTTATAGTTTAGGTTTAGGGTTTAGGTGTAGGTTATAAGTGTAGGTTATAGGTTAAGGTTTAAGTTTTGGGATTTGAGAATAGGTTTAGGTTTAGGTTATAGGTCTAGGTTATAAGTTATAGCTTTAGGGAATTGAGAATAGGTTAAGGTTTAGGTTTAGGAAATCGGGTTCGAGTTTGGGATCGGGTTTAGGTTTGGGTTTTCAACTTTTGGTTTAGGTTTAGGTTAGGGAGTTGAGATTAGGATTAGGTGTATGTTTAGGTTTAGGGATTTGAGAATATAGTTAGGTTTCAGGTTTAGGTTATAAGTTAAGGTTTAAGTTTTAGGTTTAGGTTTAGGTTAAGGTTAGGTTATAGGTTATAAGTTCAGGTTATAGGTTATAGGTTATAGGCTAAGGTTTAGGTCATAGGTTTTGGTTTAGGTTAAGGTATAGGTTTAGGTTTAAGTTTAGGTTATAGGTTTAGGTTTAGGTTATAAGTTATAGCTTTTAGGAATTGAGAATAGGTTAAGGTTTAGGTTTAGGAAATCGGGTTCGGGTTGGATCGGGTTTAAGTTTGGATTTTCAAGTTTAGGTTTGGGTTTTCAAGAGTAGGTTTGGGTTTTTCAAGTTTAAGTTTAGGTTTTCAAGTTTAGGTTTGGGTTTTCAAGCTTAGGTTTAGGTTTAGGTTAGGGAGTTGAGATTAAGATTAGGTGTAGGTTTAGGTTTAGGGATTTGAGAATACATTTAGATTTTAGGTCTAGGTTTAGGTTTTAGGTTTAGGTTATAAGTTGTAGCTTTAGGGAATTGAGAATAGGTTAAGGTTTAGGTTAAGGTAATCGGGTTTGAGATCGGGTTTAGGTTTGGGTTTTCAAGTTTAGGTTTAGGTTTAGGTTAGTGAGTTGAGATTAGGATTAGGTGTAGGTTTAGTTTTAGGGATTTGAGAATACATTTAGGTTTAGGTTTTAGGTTTAGGTTATAAGTTATAGCTTTAAGGAATTGATAATAGGTTAAGGTTTAGGTTTAGGAAATTGGGTTGAGTTCGGGTTCGGGATCGAGTTTACGTTTGGGTTTTCAAGTTTAGGTTTAGGTTTAGGTTAGGGAGTTGAGTTTAGGATTAGGTGTAGGTTTAGGTTTAGGGATTTGAGAATACATTTAGGTTTCGAGTTTAGGTTTAGATTTTAGGTTATGGGTTTAGGTTATAGGTTATAAGTTATTGCTTAAAGGGAATTGAGAATAGGTTAAAGTTTAGGTTTTGGAAATTGGGTTTGGGTTCGGGATCGGGTTTAGGTTTGGGTTTTCTAGTTTAGGTTTAGGTTAAGGAGTTGATATTAAGATTAGGTGTAGGTTTAGGTTTAGGTTATAAGTTATAGCCTTAGGGAATTGGGAATAATTTTAGGTTTTAGGTTTAGGGTGTGGTTTAGGTTAAGGGTGTGGTCCCTGCAAATACAGATATAAACACGGCCTGTCCAAATGGCCAGGCCCCTCCAATGCTGTCCATAAGAAATGAACAACTTTATCATGATCATAATAGTAGTTTCTTCCTTTCAGAGACCCTCGCTCATCCGGATAGCTCCGACGCACATCCGGGTCTGCTCCATTAATTTCAAGCAAATACATAAATACGGCCTGTCCAAATGGTCAGGTCCCTCCAATGTTGTCCATAGAAAATGAACAGCTTCATCATAGTCATAACAGTGGTTCCCACCTTCCAAGGACCCCCTCTCAACATTCGGATAGTTCCACCGCACATCCGGGTCTGCTCTATTAATTTTGAGCAAATACATAAACACAGCCTGTCTAAATGGTCAAGCGCCTCCAATGCTGTCCATAGGTAATGAATAGCTTCATCATGGTCATAACAGCGGTTCCCACCTTCCAAGGACCCCCGTTCAACATCTGGATAGCTCTGACGCACATCCGGGTCTGCTCCTTCAATTTCGAGCAACTACACAAACACGGCCTGTCCAAATGGCTAAGCCACTCCAATGTTGTCCATAGAAAATGGTCTAAACCCAATTTTGAGCTAATACCTAAAAATTTTAGTGTAACAAGAATCAATTTCAACCTAAAACCTAAACACAATACATATAAATCAATATGATTGTAACAATCCATAAAAGCATTCCCAATTTTACTGTAACAAGAATACATTTTATAGTATATCTTACAAAAATCGGTTTAGGTTTAGGGATTTGAGAATACATTTAGGTTTTAGGTTTAGGTTATAGGTTTAGGTTTAGGTTATTGAGTTTAGGTTATAGGTTTAGGTTTAGGTTAGGTTATAGGTTAAGGTTTAGGGAATTGAGTTTAGGTTATAGGTTATAGGTTATAGGTTAAGGTTTAGGTTTTAGGTTAAGGTTACGGTTTAGGTTATAGGTTTTGGGATTTGAAAATAGGTTTAGGTTATAGGTTATAAGTTATAGGCTAAGGTTTAGGTTATAGGTTAAGGTTTATGTTTAGGTTATAGGTTTTGGGATTTGAGAATAGGTTTAGGTTATAGGTTAAGGTTTAAGTTATAGGTTTTGGGATTTGAGAATAGGTTTAGGTTATAAGTATAGGTTTAGGTTAGAGGTTTAGGTTTAGGTTTAGGTTTACGGATTTGAGAATACATTTAAGTTTTAGGTTTAGGTTTAGGTTTTACGTTTAGGTTAAAGTTATAGGTTTAGGTTATAAGTGTAGGTTATAGGTTTAGGTTTAGGTTAGGTTATAGGTTAAGGTTTAGGGAATTGAGAATAGGTTAAGGTTTAGTTTTAGGAAATCGGGTTCTATGTACTAGGTTGATTTCGAGTTGTTACTTAAATGATAAAAGTTGATATCATTTCACTGTTGGGATGGATGCCTTAAGGCATGTTATTATTTGTTCATATTGCATCCCAAGCCAACAAAATTAACATCAACATCTACAAGACATAACAAAATTAACATCAACATCCACTTATAGGTTTAGGTTTAGGTTAGGTTATAGGTTAAGGTTTAGGTTATAGGTTTAGGTTTAGGTTATAGGATGGTTACACTTGCCTAACAAATGAGATTCTATAGAGTCATAAGCAATCCATGACAGGCCCTAACAAATAGATGGATCAAATTGATCGAACCTGCTTTTGTGTAAATTTATCTTAACATCCATATCAAATTGACAGTACCCCACTACTAACATACAATCAAAGATGATAAAAGTAACACTTCACAAAAAGAGTTGATTAGACTAAAATGAATATTTTGCAAGGAAAGACACTACTAATCATCATAGTCAGAGAATTACCTAACAATAGCAGCAGACGCAGCCTAAAGCCTAGTATAGTTATTACATTAAAAATGACTTACTAACCTTTTTAACTTACAAATCTGCTGTAATTTATCAGACAGAATGACAGTTGTTCCTCAGCCAATGTTCAATAATAATAAAAAAAGACAGTTGGGCTCATTTGGACAGGTGGATTGGAAGGGATTGGATGGTATTGGAAGGGATTGAAGTTAAATCCCAGGATTGGCCGGGCGTGCCAAACAGACGGGGTGATTTGAACCTGGGATTAGGGATGAAAGTGGGGCGAGTTGGGCCGGGTTGGTGCTCAACCCTAACCCTACCCAAGGTTCATATACCTCAACCCTAACCCAACCCAACCTCAGGTTGGGAATTCTCAACCCAAGCCCAACCCAAGAGGGTTCGGTCGGGTTGATCGGGTTGGTCAGGTATACATGTTAATATTTTCATTATTACATTAGTTTATTATATTTTAATATAGGATTTATTTTTTATATCTATAATTTTATTAATTATATATGTGATTAACCGTCATAAAGAACTTCATTTTTTTCTTAAAAAAAATAAGCTAAAATATAGGACAACTACTCTTTTAAAAGTCATGTAGCATAGCACGCAATCTATTTGGGAGAGAGAAATTCGGCATATCTTATTAGCTTGAGTCATTGGAAATGACGTGGACAAATGAAACCTGACATCACTAGTGTGCCTTCGACACAAATGATCCACACTCAATTATAATTTATAAGTAACTTATATATTGATCAGGTTTGGGTTAGGTCAGGCGACCCGAGACCTCTACCCGAGCCTAACCCAAGTTTTATCGGGTTGGTGTTTGTATAGCCCAAGCTTGAGATCGGACCCGATATATCTTACCAGAGCCCAACCCAATGTCAGGTCGGTCGGGTTGAACCCGCCCAACTTTCAGCCCTACCTGGGATAGAGCAATCCCATGGATATTAAGATAATCCACTGACAACACCATCATTACCTTTAGGGCCTGTTTGGCCGAGCATATTAGATGGGATTGGAAGGGATTGGAAGATAGATCCTGGGATTGGTCAGGCATGCCAAACAGACATGGGATCCTGATCCCGGGATATAACAATCCCATGGATCTTAAGACAATCCACTGACATCACCATCATTACCTTTAAATCCCATCCAATCCACCCTAATCCCTTTAAAATTGCCTGGGACGTGTTTGGTTCGAGGGATTAAAAGGGATTGGAAGGCTTAATCCCATGATTGGCTGGGCGTGCCAAACAGACCGGATATAGCAATCCTGGGATATAGCAATCCCATAGATCATGCACCAATCCACTGACACAGCTAACATTACCTTGAAATCCATGCAATCCACTCTAATACCATCTAATCCCATCCAATCTACCCGGCCAAACAGGCCCTTATTGTACTGAGTAAACTCAGTAGGGCCCACCTTAAACCCTAAATCCCTAAATCTCCAAATCCCTGAATCCCTAAATTCTTAAATCCCCAAATCGTTTCAATCGGTATTGAGATTGAGAGAGATTGAGAGAGAGAGAGAGAGATAACTGTTTGAGTTGGAGCCCCGATCACGGTCAACTGAGCTTTAGAGGATGCGTGAGAGAAAGAGAGGACCAAGAGAGAGAGAGAGAGAGAGAGAGAGAGAGAGAGAGAGAGAGAGAGAGAGAGAGAGAGAGAATGCGAGAGAGAGAGCACCGAAAGAGACAGAGACAAAGAGAGAGAGAGAGAGGCGCGGTGGAGAGAGGACCGAGAGAAAGAGAGAGAGAGAGAGAGAGAGAGAGAGAGAGAGAGAGAGAGAGAGAGAGAGAGGACAGAGAGCGAGAGAGTGAGAGAGGGCGCGAGAGTGAGAGTGAGAGAGGACAGAGAGCGAGAGAGACTTCAAGTCTCTCTCACGCAGGGTCACGTGGTCGGTGCTCTATGGGCCCCACCATGATGTATGTGTTTCATCCTTACCATCCATATATTTTTTCATTTCATTTTATGGTATGAGATAAAAAATGAGGTATATCCCAATCTCAACTGGACCACATTATAAGGAAACAGTATTGAATAAGCGTTGACCATTAAAAACCTTTTGGGGGTGAAAACCAATCTTCGCGATCTTGTGCAATTCTGTCACCTAGGCATGGGTTATTGCCGCCCCATGGGACACATTGGACGGTCCAGATCATGAAAAGTGATGATGGGTGGGGCTCACTGTCAAAGCCCAGTAGTAAGCACGTCCGTCACTGGACGTTTTTCGCCAGAAGGGAACTGTTTGGATGTTTTCTTCAAAAAATAGGTGAGGCCCACTTCTGATGATATTCTCGGGGATCTACTCCATTCATCATTTTCTCAGTAACGTGTACGCCCATGGGTCAAAGTATGAAGTAGATCCGAACTCTATGTGGGCCACACTATCCACCTGTGATGAGGCACCACCCACCGTTGAAGCAACCCTTTGTTATCCTTTACGTGCATGCATATGGAATTTTGTTTATTTACAAATTTACCACTCTCCCTTTTAAAATAGTCTATCGTTCGTTTCTCCCTACTGCACCGTCCAAATGAAGTGAAATTTGGAGAATATCCACCGTTTTTTGTGCTCTTTCCATCGATTCAGTTTGGGTCCCGATTGCCTAAGGATGTCCAAGATGCTTTCTTAATGGTTATTGTCTAATCTTGCCCATCGGGTCACTTATACACTAATCCAAGGGATGAATTCTGACATGTACGGTTAATTTATGGTCCTTAGGCCATATATACAGTTTCGAACCAAACGGATGGTGGGAATCTTATGATCTTATTACTGGATGACTTTCAGGGCTCTTTAACGTTTACGACTTGATTTCCTTGATTTCATTTTATGGTCTGAGACAAAAAATAAGATATCATTTTATGTCATGAGCTAAAGATTGAGGCAGATAAAAATCTGTAGTGGACCCCACCACAGAAATCTCAAGTGCACCACACCACATGAAAACAATAGTAATTGGATATCCATCATTAAAATCCTCCTAAGGCTTACTGTTCTGTTTATTTGACATCCAATATGTTAATTAGGTCATACAGGGCCAGATGAAGGGAAAAAACAAAAATCAGCTTGATCCAAAACTTGTATGGCCCTAAAATGGTATGACATCCAATATTGTACTGTTTATAATTTTTTAGATGTCTTCACATAGTTTTAGATGGTATGGCCCACCTGAGTTTCATATACAGATGATTTTTGAGATATCTCATAAGCTAAAAGGGAGACATCAAATGCATGGTGTTGATGTTGGACACACATCATGATGGGCCCCACAAAACTTACTAACATTAATTCTTAGGTTCTCAAGGTGTCAATAAGTTGGGTCATAATTTTGACCTGAATATTTGACCCATTTTACATGTCTGGTCCATTCACTCTATTTTACTGATCATTACCCTCAATATGACTAGTTACTCGCCCCAATCATGCAACATATGAGAAAGATATTGGGCAAACAAGATTGATCAACAATTTGAGTAAATTTTGATTTAAACATCTGAAGTTACTCTTCAATCTGGATTGATCAGATTGTCCAAAAATGGTTAAAGGTTGTTCATAATATCAAAAATATATGAATGAATAGAAAACACAAACATCAGCTTGATCCAAAACTTCTATAGCCTCCAAGAAATTTTCAATGGTAGAGGTTCAATCACACTATTTCCTGTGGTGTGGTCCACTTGAGCTTTGGATATGCTTCCTTTTTATTTTTTAGACATCAAATTATCTGTTAACATGGATGAATGGAGTGGATAAAATAAATAAATAACAGTGGACCCCACAGAGTTTACTCTGGTAAGGGTAACGAGTAACTCACCTAAATGTAGTGGAGAAGGGTTTCCTTAAAACATAACAAGAATCATATATTGGGCCTGCCTAAATGTGATTCACATATCCAACCCACTCATTATGTGTGTCCCACTTGGATGAGGGGTCAGACCAAGTTTCAACCACATCCAAAACTCATGTGGGCCCCACCAAGTGCTTTTATATTTTTTAGGATGTCTTCACATAGTTTTAGATGGTATGGCCCACTTGAGTTTCGTATACAGATGATTTTTAAGATATCGCATAACCTAAAGGGGACACTTTAAATCCACGGTGTTGATGTTCGACACACATCATGATGGGGCCCACAAAACTTACTAACATCAATTCCTAGGTTCTCACGAGGTCAATAAGTTGGGTCACAATTTTGACCAGAATATTTGACCCATTTTACATGTCCGGGTCCATTCACTCTATTTTTGATCATTACCCTCAATTTGACTAGTTACTCGCCCCGATCATGCTACATATGAGAAAGATATTGGGCAAACAAGATTGATCAACAATTTGAGTAAATTTTGATTTAAACATCTGAAGTTACTCTTCAATCTGGATTGATCAGATTGTCCAAAAATGGTTAAAGGTTGTTCATAATATCAAAAATATATGAATGAATAGAAAACACAAACATCAGCTTGATCCAAAACTTCTATAGCCTCCAAGAAATTTTCAATGGTAGAGGTTCAATCACACTATTTCCGTGGTGTGGTCCACTTGAGCTTTGGATATGCTTCCTTTTTATTTTTTAGACATCAAATTATCTGTTAACATGGATGAATGGAGTGGATAAAATAAATAAATAACAAGTGGACCCCACGAGTTTACTCGGTAAGGGTAACGAGTAACTCACCTAAATGTAGTGGAGAAGGGTTTCCTTAAAACATAACAAGAATCATATATTGGGCCTGCCTAAATGTGATTCACATATCCAACCCACTCATTATGTGTGTCCCACTTGGATGAGGGGTCAGACCAAGTTTCAACCACATCCAAAACTCATGTGGGCCCCACCAAGTGCTTTTATATTTTTTAGGATGTCTTCACATAGTTTTAGATGGTATGGCCCACTTGAGTTTCGTATACAGATGATTTTTAAGATATCGCATAACCTAAAGGGGACACTTTAAATCCACGGTGTTGATGTTCGACACACATCATGATGGGGCCCACAAAACTTACTAACATCAATTCCTAGGTTCTCACGAGGTCAATAAGTTGGGTCACAATTTTGACCAGAATATTTGACCCATTTTACATGTCTGGTCCATTCACTCTATTTTACTGATCATTACCCTCAATTTGACTAGTTACTCGCCCCGATCATGCTACATATGAGAAAGATATTGGGCAAACAAGATTGATCAACAATTTGAGTGAATTTTGATTTAAACATCTGAAGTTATTTACTCTTCAATCTAGACTGATCAGATTATCCAAAAATAGTTAAAGGTTTAATTAGTGGATGTGGCTAATAATTTAGTGATTTTATTTTTCACAGATAAAATTCAATTTCCTTTTAAAAATAACATTTTTTTTTCAAAATTTATATTTTTTCTCTTTTAACAAAATATCACTTTTATTAAAAAATATTTCAAAAAATATTTAAAATACAAATTCTGAATTTTTATTTTCAAAATCTCAACAAATTTCTTATATTTTAATTTCTTCTCAAAAATTTCAAAATGCCGATTTTTTTCTTCAAAAGCATTATTTTGTTCTCAAAATTTTTCTCAAATATACACTACAAGAAACACTACTTTTAGCGACGAATATTTTCGTCGCTAAAAGTCAACTTTTCGGAGCTAAAAACATTTAGCGACGAAAATTTTCGTCGCTAAATTCGTCGCTAAAAGACAGATGTACAAGGCTTTTATCAACGAAAATTCAAATCATCACTAAATGAAAGCTTTTTAGCGACGAAAAGTTTCGTCGCTAAAAAAATTTTCCTAGACCTATAGCAGCGAAAACGTTCGCTGCCAAAAAACTTCAAGACTTTTAGCAGCGAAAAATTTTACCGCCTAAAAAACTGCCAAGACTTTTAGCAGCGAAACTTTTCACCGCCAAAAAATATCCAGGACTTTCAGCAGCGAAAACTTTCGGTGCCAAAACTTAAGACTTTTAGCGAAAATTTTCACGTAAAAATATCAGGACTTTTAGCAAATAAAAGTTTACGCTTAAAAACAAAACAAGACGTTTAGCAGCGAAAATTTTTGCCGCCAAAAAATATCTAAGACTTTTTAGCAGCGAAAATTTCGACCCCAAAAAAACCGCCACGACTTTTAGCAGCGAAAAGTTTCACCGCCAAAAAATATCCAGGACTTTTTAGCAGTGAAACTTTTCGCTGCAAAACAAATTTACATGCCTTTTAGCAGCGAAAAGTTTCGCTGCAAAAACTATTTTCCAAAATTTGCAAGACTCTTTAGTAGCAAAAAATCAGTTTTTAGCAGCGAAAATTTTCGCCGCCAAAAAAATTTCCAAGAATTTTTAGCATCGAAAAGTTTCGCCGTCAAAAAATTTCCAAGACTTTTAGCAGCGAAAATTTTTGCTGCCAAAAAAGTTTCCAAGAATTTTAGCACCAAAAACTTTCGCTGCCAGAAAATCTCTAAGACTTTTAGCAATAAAATTTTACTTGTTAAATGGTAAAAATCGTTCCACTTTTAGCGACGAAATTTTTCGTTGCTAAAAGTGTTTTTTTTTTTTTTTTTCAATATACAGCCCAAAATTCCGCACAAAATTCCTGATATACACCTGTTAACAATATATTTCATCATATTTATCATAATATACACATGTTATATAATATATTTCATCATATTCACATTCGCATTCACATCCAGCTAAACCCAAACCCAAACCCAAACATAAATTATATTCATTCAAACACATTCATTCACGCATTAATACATATAAACTTAACATAATAAACAAATATACAAAAAAATCACAAAGATGAAGGCGAAGGTTGTGGAGCATCGGTGGGTAAGCGTACAGCGAAAGCTTCTAACATCTGCATCATCCGTCGCTCATGGTCTACCCGCATCTCCTCCATCCTCCTCTCCTGCTCCTCCCTCTGCCTCGCCAGATGATCCTCCATCCTCCTTTCCTGCTCCTCCCTCTGCCTCGCCAGCTGATCCTCCATCTTCCTCTCCTACTCCTCCCTCTGCCTCGCCAGCTCTTCCATCATCTTCCTCTCCTGCTCCTCCCTCTACTTGTCCAGCTGATCTTTGATGTCATCGATGACGACCCGTAGCTGCTGAACCTCTCTCTCTGCAGTATCAGCTCGGCGTACGGCGCTCTCACCAACGACGATGGATCGGTTGGAGGCAGCTCTAGCGGGTGCCATGAGCTTGGCACCATGGCCAAACCCACGCACATATCCAGAACGGGTGCCAAGCACCTGACTCAGGATCTCTGGCTCACTCCGCTGAGTACCATCGGGAGTAGGCTGACTGCGTAAGGTGTTCATCTCCTCCTGTAATAAAAATATATGAATTTTTATAATAAATGATATGATTATAATTTAATGCAATTAAATTATACAATGTAAGGATTTTTACCCAAATCTCGCTGGCTCTGGGATGTACCCAAGATCCTGTTGTCTGCCGACAGTGAGTCCCTTTGTAGAAGTCTACTGGTCCGGGCTCCTGGCCAGTGACGGAATCTCACTACGCAATCGAAAGGACGATAGAGTTAATATAAATGCATGGAAAGAATATATAAACGTAATAATTACCAGTACTTTCTTACCATGTCGTGACGAATTCGTACGAATGACTTTGAACCAGCTACATGGTTCACTTCTAACTTTCCTCTGTTGTCAAAATTTATTTTACTCCTTTTCTGAACACATTATTCATAATACATTGTTATTAATTGTGAAATTAATTATTACGCTAAGATATCGTAAATATGTAAATATTATCTAAAAAGAATCAGACGAAAACCTATCACAGAGTATCCGTCAGTCCCCATCAGTCACGTGCAGCGGTGCAGACTGTACGGCCTCCTCATGGCTCACGCACCGTTTGTACTGCCGATGTAACCTAGTGCGATAATCCTTAAACTGCTCCTTCATCATGTCGTCGACGGCATGGGATATGTGCGGAACACTCAAATCAAAGTCAAATTTATCCTACAGTTTCGTAAATAATAGATTAAGGCAATAAACTTATTAAGAAAATAACTTAACCGTAAATGAACATTTATAAAATAAATTTTAATTGACTAAAATTTACCTGAAGGCATTGACGGATGAGCTGCCGAACATCATCTGTCACGTCTCTCCAACGGGGGGTGGTGGGGGGAATCAGTGATCGGCATAAGACACTGACCTCTGACGTAAACAACATGGCATTGTTCCCAACAGGTCTAATGCAGTCCTGTTGGAACTCTACCGTCACCCTACTCTCACGCGTAAGTCACTCTAAAAGTAACCCACGCATGGGTCCACGTCCTCGCCGGCTGGTCGACGACGCTGTTGCAACAGAATTATGTAAGTCTAAACATAAACAGAAATTATTAAAAGAAATATATGTCTAAACTTACATGCAGTGCCTGGTGTATGCATGACTGAGAGATCAGACGCCTGTGATGCAATATGCGATGGCGATGCTGGCTCCATCGCATCACGGGTAGAAGGGGTAGATCCAGTGCGCGAACGACGTACTCTCCCACATGGTGCCATCACTGAATATGTGCGACCTACAAAATTTAAACAATGTCAATACAAGTGGAATATACTAAAACATTATACAAGTAGTGTTGATGGTATAATGCATTTGTGCTTATGCTCAGAGAGATGAATAAAATATATTAGACCATTACACTATAATGCAATCATAATATAATAAAACTGTAAACTTTAATCTATAACCATTAGAAATTCCATTACACATTGTCATTGTATATTAAATACACATTTGTTGTAATACGAAACAACTATGTAGTAAACTATCCGAAGTACTCCCTGCGTAAGTTATCGTATGCTTCAGAAGTGTATGTCATCCTGTGTGAAGCATTGGACATTTTTATAGCCAACATGGCGTTCACAATAGGAGAAATTTGATATATCGGGACTCCGTTCAGATGTGCAAGTGACAGAGTCGCATCTTCCATATCTCGTTTCCCACGGTTATATTTCTCCATCAGCTCCGGAATTTTTTTGAAATTGTATAATCTTTCGTCTGAGTCGTCGTCGATATATTCCACTCTACACTCATCAACCAGACCGGGTATCTTTATGGCCCTACAAGAAGAAGACAGGACCGAAACGTCCATCTGCAACAGTTGAAGTACGTTGCGTGCTTCTGCTATGCTCTGGTTTGAGGATGACATGATCAGAAATTGTCTCAACTGTAAATGTGAATTATAAATAAGTCAATAAAAGGAATTAATCATGACTTGTAATTTTCACGTATACATGGAATACATAAATTATTTGAATTGAAAAATGACATGTAAATCATGTGTACATTTAATAATCGTCGTCTATATCACTATCGCTTAGGGCTATTTCTTCTTCACCATCCTATCGCTGATTAGTATTTCCTCCTCATAGTCTTCAACATTGTCATCAATGAAACCTGTATCATCTCTAACAATGTCGTGTATTAATGACGCATCAACATGATCAGGTGGCACATCATCTCTATCTAATTGCACTACATTAATATCAATACTTGAATCAGTTCCTGTAGCCCTAGATGGCATGTCTTCTTGATATGTTTGTTCAACCCTAGATGTGTCATTTCCCCCGTCCTCGCTATTTTCAACTTCTGGTACAGGAACATCAATTACGTTCTTGGGCTTTATTTTCTATACCACGTGCTAAGAGCCGCCTAACTTAGTGTCAGCGAGGTAAAATACTTGTTCAACCTGACTGGCGAGGATAAATGGGTCGTCCTTAAACCACTTTCGAGATAAATTTACGCTCATAAAATAGTTGTCAGTCTGTATTCTCAACTTCTTATTTCCAATGTCTCACCAATCACATCTAAATAAGTATACCCGCTTTCTCGTACAATAACTTAGCTCAATAATATCAGTTAAAATGCCATAAAAGTCAATTTCATCATCCTCATTTGTTCCTTTTACAACTACCCCACTATTTTACGTGGTCCTGTACTTCTCACGTTCTTCAGTGTGGAACCGAATCCCATTTACAATACAACCTGTATATCTAGATACACGTCTATCAGGGCCACACGCCAGTGAGTATAATGCATCAGACACATCTACAGAGTTGCTTGTGCGCAACATCTTTATCTATTATCATGTACAAAATATAATTGTTTAGTGATTTTCTTAGGTTGAAATAATGTGCAATACCACGAAAATTCTAAGTGTGGTGAGATACAATGTGAAATCTTACATGTTCGGCGAACCATTCTAAAAACTGATCCTGATGCATCCGATCATAATTTGTGGGAAAATCGGACTTCATCTCGTCTATGTGTTTACTACACATAAATGGCACGTCGTCAGCAAGAAACATTAAAATGATCGTATGTAGGAATTACAATAATCGAGGGAAGACTTACTCCAAGTACAACTCTATTTCTTCACAATTGTGTAACACATACCATCACGCCTTTGCTAGATCCCCAAGGTCCATATCATGAAACGTCGGGGATCCTAAAGGACGAACGTCTTGTGCAAATATAGATATGAGTCCTTGTTCACGCTCTTGCCCTTCATCGGCATTCCAATCTTCTTCGTTGAATTTAGTCTCTATGCTACGAAGATACATGGAGCAAAATGTAAGGCACTCATTATCAATGTACGCTTCAGCTATCGACCCCTCCGGTCGTGCCTTATTCCTCACAAATTGTTTGAGTGTGTGAAGGTATCTGTACACAAAACCATTGTGTTATATGTATGAAAACATGGATATATGTAGTTTATGGAATGAATAAAAATTTCAACAGGTTCTACCACCTTTCGATCGGATACATCCAACGATATTGTACTAGGCCTGCAAGCTTCGCCTCATGCGGTAAATGAATCGCTAGGTGTACCATGACATCGAAAAATGCAGGTGAAAATATTCTTTCAAGTTTGTAAAGGATTATGGCAATGTCCCTCTCCAGTCTTTTAATAACATCCACATTCAACAATTTTGAACACAAATCCTTAAAGAATATCCCCAGCTCAATCAGCGTCACATTGATATCCTTGCTCAGGAATCTACGAATCACAACCGGTAGTAGGCGTTGCAGAAGGACGTGACAATCATGACTTTTCATTCCTGTTACCTTACAATCCGTAACGTTTACGCGCCGAGATATGTTTGACGCATACCCATAGGAAAACTTCACCGATCTCAACCATTCACATAAACGCTTTCTCTCTAGTTTGGTCAACGTGTAGCAGGCTGCTGGTATAGTATACGAATTTTCATGTGGTTACAAGTGCAACTCTTTCCTTAAACCCATTTCTTGTAGATCCAATCGAGCCTTAAAACTGTCTTTTATTTTCTTCTCTATGTTCATCACTGTTCCAAAGACATTGTCACATATATTTTTCTCAATATGCATGGCATCCAAGTTGTATCGCAATTTCAAATCACTCCAATAGGGCAACTCAAAAAAGATGCTCTTCTTCCTCCAGTTATAGTCCAATACTGTACTTTTCCTCTTCTTCAAGTGCGATACCTTACCAAATCTAACTTCTCCAATGTTACTCAGTTGTTGCATCACATCTTCTCCAGATAGCTCTTTCGGGGGTGGCCTATGATCTTGTTTGCCATCAAAGATCATCGTCTTCCTGCGCCAACTATGATCGCTCGGAAGGAAGCGACGATGGCCCATATAACACGTTTTTCTACCATGCTTCAATGACAACGAACAAGTCTCAGTACCACATGTAGGACAAGCCAACTTGCCCTTCGTGCTCCACCCAGACAAATTTCCATATGTGGGAAAGTCATTTATTGTCCACAAGACCGCTGCATGTAATCGAAATGTCTGTCCTACAAATGCGTCATACGTGTGTACACCTTGACTCCACAACTTGTTTAACTCATCTACTAACGGTCACAAGTACACATCAATGTCATTCCCAGGTGACCTGGGTCCAGGAATAAGCAATGACATCATGAAAAATGAGTCCTTCATACACAACCAAGGAGGTAAATTGTAGGGCATAAGTACCACTGGCCACATACTGTACGAGCTACTCATATTACCAAATGGATTAAAACCATCACTTGCAAGACCTAGTCGAACATTGCGAGAATCCTCTGCAAACCAGTCTTGTTGCTTGTCAAAATTTTGCCAAGCTTCAGAGTCCACAGGGTGCCTCAGTGTACTATCATCATGAACACGTTTTTCCTTATGTCATCTCATATCTTCAGCCGTCTTACGAGATGTAAACAATCTTTGTAATCTTGGTTTCAATGGGAAGTACCTTAACACCTTTCGCGAGATGTTCTTATCCCTGGCTTTGCCATACTTCCACCTAGACTCTCCACATTCTTGACACTCTCCAGCATCCTTATGCTCTTTCCGATATAATAAACAATCATTTATACATGCATGTATGAGTTCATATCCAAGGCCCAAGTCTCGCATCAAGGATTTTACCTCGTAATGGGACTTAGGCAATGTCTCACCGTCAGACAATGCTTATTTCAACAACTCTAGCAACATGTTAAACGATTTGTTACTCCAACGATTTATTGTCTTCAAATGAAGTAACTTTGTAAGAAAATTCAACTTGGAGAAGTTCTTACACCCCGGATAAAGTGGACGTTGCGCATCCCTCAACAACCTACTAAACTTTTCTGATTCGACATCACCCATTGGAGGAATATCTTAGCTACTACTTGTCGCTGCAAAATCAGTATCCACAGCTGTTCCCCTAACACATCCCCTATGATATCTTGCATTTTGTCAACGTCTTCATCCTCGTCATCCGGTACAATTAGATCAGTAATGACTTCAGTGGGCTCAACTCTATGGGTCATATCTTCACCATGATAGATCCACCAAGTGTAACCTTGGTCAATCCCAACTATGAACAAATCGTCTTTTACTTTGTCTAAAGTCTTAAATATCATGTTCTTGCATTTTCGACATGGACACCAAATCTTATTCCTTGAATTTGCTCGATTTTGCACAAATTCCATGAACGGGCCAAACCTGTTCTTAGCTTGCATCCAACTCTTATCCATGTCTACAATGAAAAGACTAAAGTCAGTTTATGGAAATAGCTTTAAGATTATGCTAAGTTATAGGTTTAGGTTATATTATATGTTTAGGATTTGATAATAGGTATAGTTTAGGTTATAAGTTTAAGTTATAGGTTTAGGTTTAGGGAATTAAGTTTAGGTTAAGGTTACAAGTTTAGGTTAAGGTTGTAAGTATGGGTTATAGGTTAAGGTTAAGGTATAGGTTTAGGTTATAAGTGTAGGTTATAGGTTTAGGGAAAGGTTAGGTTCAGGTTATAGGTTTTGGGATTTGAGAATAGTTTTAGGTTTTAAGTATAGGTTTAGGTTGGATTATAGGTTAAGGTTTAGGGATTTGTGTTTAGGTTATAGGTTATGGGTTATAGGGTTAGGTTAGGGTTTAAAAGATATAGGTTTAGGTTTTAGGAATCGATTTTAGGTTTAGGTTATAGGTTTAGGTTTAGAGATTTAGGTTCGGGTTCGAGTTTGGGATCGGGTTTAGGTTTAGTTTAGGGTTCGGAGTTTAGGTTTAGGTTATACGGTATAGGTTTAGGGAATTGAGAATTGGTTTAGGTTTAGGTTTAGGGAATTGGGTTCGGGTTCGGGATCGGGTTTAGATTTGAGTTTTCAAGTTTAAGCTTAGGTTAAGGTTAGGGATTTGAGATTAGGATTAGGTATAGGTTTAGGTTTAGGGATTCGAGAATACATTTAAGTTTTAGGTTTAGGTTTAGGTCTTAGGTTATAGGTTAAGGTTTAAGATTTAGGTTTAGGTGAATGGTAGGTAATAGGTTATAAGTTTAGGTTATAGGTAATAGGTTTTGGTTTAGGTTAAGGTTATAGGTTTAGGTTTAGGTTAAGGTTAAGGTTTATGTTTAGGTTATAAGCTATAGGTTTAGGGAATTGAGAATTGGTTAAGGTTTAAGTTTAGGAATCGGGTTCGGTTAGTGCGGGTTCCTGGTTTAGGCTTGAGTTTTCATGTTTACGTATAGGTTTAGGTTAGGGAGTTGAGATTGGGATTAGGTGTAAGTTTAGGTTTAGGGATTTGAGAATAGGTTAATGTTTAGGGATTGGTTTAGGTTTAGGTTATAGGTTTATGTTTTGGTCTTAAGATAAGGTTAAGGTTATAAGTTTAGGTTATAGGTTAAGGTTATAGGTTTAGGTTATAGGTTTAGGTTAGGTTTAGGTGTAGCTTATAGGTTATAGCTTTGGGAATTGAGAATAGGTTAAGGTTTAGGCTTAGGAAATTGGGTTCGGGTTGGGGTTCGGGATCGGGTTTAGGTTTGGGTTTTCAAGTTAGGTTTAGGTTTAGGTTAGGGAGTTGATATTGGGATTTGGTGTAGGTTTAGGTTTAGGGAATTGAGAATAGGTTAAGGTTTAGGTTTAGGAAATCGGGTTGGGGTTTGGGATCGGGTTTAGGCTTGGGTTTTCATGTTTATGCTTAGGTTTAGGTTAGGGAGTTAAGATTAGGATTAGGTGTAGGTTTAGGTTTAGGGATTTGAGAATAGGTTAAGGTTTAGGTATAGGAAATCGGGTTGGGGTTCGGGATCGGGTATAGGCTTGGGTTTTCATGTTTAGGCCTAGGTTTAGGTTAGGGAGTTGAGATTGGGATTTGGTGTAGGTTAAGGTTTAGGGAATTGAGAATAGGTTAATGTTTAGGTTTAGGAAATCGGGTGGGGTTCGGGATCGGGTTTAGGCTTGGGTTTTCATGTTTAGGCTTAGGTTTAGGTTAGGGAGTTGAGATTGGGATTAGGTGTAGGTTTAGGTTTAGGGATTTGAGAATATGTTTAGGTTTAGGTTTAGGAAATCGGGTTGGGGTTCGGGATCGGGTATAGGCTTGGGCTTTCATGTTTAGGCCTAGGTTTAGGTTAGGGAGTTGAGATTGGGATTTGGTGTAGGTTTAGGTTTAGGGAATTGAGAATAGGTTAATGTTTAGGTTTAGGAAATCGGGTTGGGGTTCGGGATCGGGTTTAGGTTTGGGTTTTCATGTTTAGGCTTAGGTTTAGGTTAGGGAGTTGAGATTGGGATTAGGTGTAGGTTTAGGTTTAGGGATTTGAGAATATGTTTAGGTTTAGGTTTAGGTTATAGGTTTTGGTTATGGTTTTAGGTTTAGGTTATAGTTATAAGTTTAGGTTATAGGTTAAGGTTATAGGTTTAGGTTATAGGTTTAGGTTAGGTTTAGGTTTAGGTTCTAGGTTATAGCTTTGGGAATTGAGAATAGGTTCAAAGTTTAGGCTTAGCAAATTGGGTTCGGGTTGGGGTTCGGGATCGGGTTTAGGTTTGGGTTTTCAAGTTCAAAGGTTTAGGTTTAGGTTAGGGAGTTAATATTGGGATTTGGTGTAGGTTTAGGTTTAGGGAATTGATAATAGGTTAAGGTTTAGGTTTAGGAAATCGAGTTGGGGTTCTGGATCGGGTTTAGGCTTGGGTTTTCATGTTTAGGCTTAGGTTTAAGTTAGGGAGTTGAGATTGGGATTAGGTGTAGGTTTAGGTTTAGGAATTGAGAATAGGTTAATGTTTAGGTTTAGGAAATCGTGTTGGGGTTCGAGATCGGGTTTAGGCTTGGGTTTTCATGTTTAGGCTTAGGTTTAGGTTAGGAAGTTGAGATTGGGATTAGGTGTAGGTTTAGGTTTAGGATTTGAGAATAGGTTTAGGTTTAGGTTTAGGTTTAGGTTATAGGTTTTGATTATGGTTTTATGTTTAGGTTATAGTTATAAGTTTAGTTTACTGAGTTAAGGTTATAGGTTTAGGTTAGGTTTAGGTTATAGGTTATAGCTTTGGGAATTGAGAATAGCTTAATGTTTAGGCTTAGGAAATCGAGGTTGGGGTTTGGGATCGGGTTTAGCTTGGGTTTTCATGTTTAGCTTAGGTTTAGGTTAGGGAGTTGAGATTGGGATTAGGTGTAGGTTTAGGTTTAGGTATTTGAGAATAGGTTAAGGTTTAGGTTTAGGTTATAGGTTTAGGTTATGGTTTTAGGTTTAGGTTATAGGTTAAGGTTTAGGTTTAGGTTTAGGTTTTAGTTTATAGGTTTAGGTTATAGGTTTAGGTTTTGGTTTTAGGTTTAGGTTAAGGTTGTAAGTTAAGGTTTTGTTTAGGTTAAGGTTATAGGTTTTGGTTTAGGTATAGGTTATGGGTTTATGTTAAGGTTATTGGTTAAGGTTGTAAGTTTAGGTTAGGTGTAGGTTATAGGTTATAGGTTATAGCAATTGGGAATGAGAATATGTTAAGGTTTAGGTTTAGGAAATCGGTTGGGGTTCGGGATCGGGTTTGGGCTTGTGTTTTCATGTTTAGGCCTAGGTTATGGTTAGGGTGTTGATATTGGGATTTGGTGTAGGTTTAGGTTTAGGGAATTGAGAATAGGTTAATGTTTAGGTTTAGAAAATCGGGTTGGGGTTCGGGATCGGGTTTAGGCTTGGGTTTTAATGTTTAGGCTTAGGTTTAGGTTGGGGAGTTGAGATTGGGATTAGGTGTAGGTTTAGGGATTTGAGAATAGGTTAATGTTTAGGTTTAGGAAATCAAAGTTGGGGTTCGGGATCCCAGATAGGCTTGGGTTTTCATGTTTAGGCCTAGGTTTAGGTTAGGGAGTTAAGATTGGGATTTGGTGTAGGTTTAGGTTTAGGAATTGAGAATAGGTTAATATTTAGGTTTAGGAAATTGAGTTGGGGTTCGGGATCGGGTTTAGGTTTGGGTCTTCATGTTTAGGCTTAGTTTAGGTTAGGGAGTTGAGATTGGGATTAGGTGTAGGTTTAGGTTTAGGGATTTGAGAATAGGTTTAGGTTTAGGTTTAGGTTAGGGAGTTGAGATTGGGATTAGGTGTAGGTTTAGGTTTAGGGATTTGAGAATAGGTTTAGGTTTAGGTTTAGGTTTAGGTTATAGGTTTAGGTTATGGTTTTAGGTTTAGGTTATAGTTATAAGTTTAGGTTATAGGTTAAGGTTATAGGTTTAGGTTATAGGTTTAGGTTAGGTTTAGGTTTAGGTTATAGGTTATAGCTTTGGGAATTGAGAATAGCTTAATGTTTAGGTTTAGGAAATCGGGTTGGGGTTCGGGATCGGGTTTAGGCTTGGGTTTTCATGTTTAGGCTTAGGTTTAGGTTAGGAGACTGAGATTGGGATTATGTGTAGGTTTAGGTTTAGGTATTTGAAAATAGGTTAAGGTTTAGGTATTGGTTTAGGTTTAGGTTATAGGTTTAGGTTATGGTTTTAGGTTTAGGTTATAGGTTAAGGTTTAGGTTTAGGTTTAGGTTTAGGTTTTAGTTTATAGGTTTAGGTTATAGGTTTAGGTTTTGGTTTTAGGTTTAGGTTAAGGTTTTAAGTTAAGGTTTTCGTTTAGGTTAAGGTTATAGGTTTTGGTTAAGGTTTAGGTTTTGTGTTTGTGTTAAGGTTATAGGTTAAGGTTGTAGGTTTATGTTAGGTTTAGGTTATAGGTTATAGGTTATAGGTTATAGCTTTTGGGAATGAGAATAGGTTAAGGTTTAGGTTTAGGAAATCGGGTTGGGGTTTAGGATCGGGTTTGGGCTTGTGTTTTCATGTTAGGCCTAGGTTTAGGTTAGGGAGTTGAGATTAGGATTTGGTGTAGGTTTAGGTTTAGGAAATTGAGAATAGGTTAATGTTTAGGTTTAGGAAATCGGGTTAGGGTTCGGGATCGGGTTTAGGCTTGGGTTTTCATGTTTAGCCTTAGGTTTAGGTTAGGGAGTTGAGATTGGGATTAGGTATAGGTTTAGGTTTAGGGATTTGAGAATAGGTTTAGGTTTAGGTTTAGGTTAGGGAGTTAAGATTTTGATTAGGTGTAGGTTTAGGTTTAGGGATTTGAGAATAGGTTTAGGTTTAGGTTTAGGTTTAGGTTTAGGTTATGGTTTATGTTTAGGTTATAGTTATAAGTTTAGGTTATAGGTTAAGGTTGTAGGTTTAGGTTAGGTTTAGGTTATAGGTTTAGCTTAGGTTTAGGTTTAGGTGATAAGTTATAGCTTTGGGAATTGAGAATAGGTTAATGTTTAGGTTTAGGAATTTGAGAATAGGTTTAGGTTTATGTTTAGGTTAGGGAGTTGAGATCGGGATTCGGTGTAGGTTTAGGTTTAGGGATTTGAGAATAGGTTTAGGTTTAGGTTTAGGTTATAGGTTTAGGTTATGGTTTTAGGTTTAGGTTATAGTTATAAGTTTAGGTTATAGGTTAAGGTTATAGGTTTAGGTTAGGTTTAGGTTTAGGTTATAGGTTATAGCTTTGTAAATTGAGAATAGGTTAATGTTTAGGTTTAGAAAATCGGGTTGGGGTTCGGGATCGTGTTTAGCTTGGGTTTTCATGTTTAGGCTTAGGTTTAGGTTAGGGAGTTGAGATTGGGATTAGGTGTAGGTTTAGGTTTAGGTATTTGAGAATAGGTTAAGGTTTAGGTATAGGTTTAGGTTTAGGTTATAGGTTTAGGTTATGGTTTTAGGTTTAGGTTATAGGTTAAGGTTTAGGTTTAGGTTTAGGTTTAGGTTTTAGTTTAATGGTTTAGGTTATAGGTTTAGGTTTTGGTTTTAGGTTTAGGTTTAGGTTGTAAGTTAAGGTTTTTGTTTAGGTTAAGGTTATAGGTTTTGGTTAAGGTTTAGGTTTTGGGTTTATGTTAAGGTTATAGGTTAAGGTTGTAGGTTTAGGTTAGGTTTAGGTTATAGGTTATAGGTTATAGCTTTTGGGAATGAGAATAGGTTAAGGTTTAAGTTTAGGAAATCAGTTGGGGTTCGGGATCGGGTTTGGGCTTGTGTTTTCATGTTTAGGCCTATAGGTTATAGCTTTGAATTGAGAATAGGTTAAGGTTTAGGCATAGAAATTGAGTTCGGGTTCGGGATCGGGGGTTTAGGCTTGGGTTTTCATGTTTAGGCTTAGGTTTAGGTTAGGGAGTTGAGATTGGGATTAGGTGTAGGTTTAGGTTTAGGGATTTGAGAATAGGTTAAGGTTTAGGTATAGGTTTAGGTTTAGGTTATAGGTTTAGGTTATGGTTTTAGGTTTAGGTTATAGGTTAAGGTTTAGGTTTTGGGTTTAGGTTAAGGTTATAGGTTAAGGTTGTAGGTTTAGGTTAGGTTTAGGTTATAGGTTATAGGTTATAGCTATTGGGAATGAGAATAGGTTAAGGTTTAGGTTTAGGAAATCGGGTTGGGGTTCGGGATTGGGTTTGGGCTTCGGTTTTCATGTTTAGGCCTAGGTTTAGGTTAGAGAGTTGAGATTGGGATTTGGTGTAGGTTTAGGTTTAGGAATTGAGAATAGGTTAATGTTTAGATTTAGAAATTGGGTTGGGGTTTGGAATCGGGTTTAGGCTTGGGTTTTCATGTTTAGGCTTAGGTTTAGGTTAGGAGTTGAGATTGGGATTATGTGTAGGTTTAGGTTTAGGGATTTGAGAATAGGTTAAGGTTTAGGTATAGGTTTAGGTTTAGTGTATAGGTTTAGGTTATGGTTTTAGGTTTAGGTTACGGTGTTAAGGTTTAGGTGTTTGGTTTATGTAAAGGTTATAGGTTAAGGATGTAGGTTTAGGTTATAGGTTATGGGTTATAGCTACTGGGAATGAGAATAGGTTAAGGTTTAGGTTTAGGAAATCGGGTTGGGGTTCGGGATCGGGTTTGGGCTTGGGTTTTCATGTTTAGGCCTAGGTTTAGGTTAGGGAGTTGAGATTGAGATTTGGTGTAGGTTTAGGTTTAGGGAATTGAGAATAGGTTAATGTTTAAGTTTAGAAAATTAGGTTGGGGTTCGGGATCGGGTTTAGGCTTGGGTTTTCATGTTTAGGCTTAGGTTTAGGTTAGGGAGTTGAGATTGGGATTAAGTGTAGGTTTAGGTTTAGGGATTTGAGAATAGCTTAAGGTTTAGGTATAGGTTTAGTTTTAAGGTGTAGGTTAGGTTTAGGGATTTGAGAATAGGATTAAATTATAAGTATAGGTTTAGGTTAAGGGTGTGGTACTTGCAAATACAGATATAAACACGGCCTGTCCAAATGGCCAGGCCCTTTTAATGCTGTCCATAGGAAATGAATAGTTTCATCATGGTCATAATAGCGGTTCCCACCTTCCACGGACCCCCGCTCATCCGGATAGCTCTGACGCACATCCAAGCCTGCTCCATTAATCTTGAGCAAATACATAAACACGGCTTGTCCAAATGGCCAGGCCCTTCCAATGCTATCTATAGGAAATGGACAGCTTCATCATGGTCATAACATCAGTTCCCACCTTCCAGGGACCCCCGCTCATCCGGATACCTCCGACGCACATTCGGGTCTGCTCCATTAATCTCGAGTAAATACATAAACACGACCTGTCCAAATGGTCAGGCCTTTCCAATGTTGTCCATAGGAAATGAATAGCTTCATCATGATCATAACAGCGGTTCCCACCTTCCAGGGACCCCCGCTCATCTAGATAGCTCCGACGCACATCCGAGCCTGCTCCATTAATCTCGAGCAAATACATAAACACTGCCTGTCCAAATGGTCAGGCCCTTCCAATGCTGTCCATAGAAAATGGACAGCTTCATCATGGTCATAACAGCAGTTCCCACCTTCCAGGGACCCCTGCTCATCCGGATAGATCCGACGCACATCCGAGTCTGCTCCATCAATTCTAAGGCAATATAATTAAATCCTAAATTAGTTACTCATCCAAGGTTGGATAGATTGTAATACTTTCATATTCCCATTTAAACGTCCACGCCGAAAATCCGGCAGCATCTCCCCATGCCTTTCCAGATAAGTTGATCTTACGTTACATTCTGATGTCAAATATCTAAATTAATGTAAAGATATTTGACATTGGATATGGAATGAAAGAAATATATCTAGAGAGAAATGAAGAGATGGACCGCGGATTAAGCATGAACATTTAAAAAGAGTGTATGAAAGCATACTTTCCATTTAACCTTGAACTGTCCAAAATGGGACAATTTGAGCGATTTCTATGCCACCAAAAATACACCATATCTATGTATGGCCCCATAGAAATCCTCAAATGAGTAACTAATTATCTAACTTACAAATCTTATAATTACAACATAGGCACCATACACCCATGCTCAAGTGAACCAAGTCAAACATTATTCACACATGTTCAAGTGAACCAAGTCAAGCATCATTCGCACATTTTTGTACACAACCAAGTTGAGCATCATTCACACATGTTCAAGTGAACTAAGTAAAGCATCATTCATACATGTTCAAGTGAATTGATTTAAGCATCATAAGCAAATGTTCTAGGGGGCTGATCTTAACATCATTACCACACATCTAGGTCGATTTATTTAAGCATCATAAACACATGTTGTTGCCAAATATCTTGGCATCATTACTACACATCCGAGTTGATTGATTTAAGCATCATAAACACATGTTCCAGTGGAGTGATTTAATCATCGTAAACACATGTCGAAGTGGACTGATTCAAGCATTGTAAACACATGTCCAAGTGGACTGATTTAAGTATTATAAGCATTATTCAAACAATTGAAACTATGTCTGTCAAACACAACATCATTGTGGTATTACTTTAAAAAGCACTGAAAGGCATTTTCATGTTCATAAATACTGAGGTTTACTCTTGTTTTCATGTTGTTGTTGCCATGTTTAAAAGCGAATATGGCCACTAGCCCATATTCCATGTCCGCTTCTAGCTGATGCGTATGAGTTACTATAACCCCGAGCTCTATAATGTAAACGGTCTTCCATAGAAATCATGCCGATCCAACCATCATTGGATCGACAATGATAATTAGAAGGCATCACATATTCACCTTGAATTAGTTAGAGAGTAGTATTTAAGGTCAACCCAAGTTTAAGGTCACCTTGAATTAGTTGGGCAACCCGAGACCTCAACCCAAGCCCAACCCAAGTTTTATCGGGTTGGTGTTTGTATAGCCCAAGCTTAAGATCGGACCCAAAATATCTTGCCCAAGCCCAACCCAATGTCGGGTCGGTCACGGTTCGGTCGGGTTGAACCCGCCCAACTTTCAGCCATAGTGTACAACCCTAGGCATGAGCCCAAGAATATAACAGAGCATAAGCCCTAACCCTAGTGTAAAACCTTTGCAGGGCTTATAATGTTTATTTTCCATCGAACTTGTGAGGTCATGAGCCCAAAAATTAAGAAGATCCAAATCTCAGGTGGACCATTTCATTGAAAATGGTGGTGATTGAACGTACTACCATTAAAAACTTCTTAGGACCCAAAGTAACTTTTATTTAATGTTATGCGGACTGTACATTCAAAATCTCACTGTATGTAAGGTTTTACAGGTATTTCATCAAACACCTCTTAAGCAAAATAAAAATCAAGAAAAAAAGGGTGTTTGTTTCATATACATACCTTCCTTACCACCAGCCACACTTCGTTGAGTCATTTTACCATCATTTCATCAAACACTTGGTGAGCAACATCAATATCAAAGTAACCGAGTCACCAAACTGGTTCAATTCGAGTTGGGTTCGATCCGAGTTGAGTCAAGCTCGGGCAAGCTCGAACTCGGGTCAAAAAATTTTCTAGCAAAAAAAATCGGATCGACTCAACTCGAACTCAGTTTCAAACCGAGTCGAATCATGGGTTTTCATGTCGAGTCGAGCGAGCTAATTGAGCTAACTTGGTTCGTGTACAGCCTTAGCTACTACCCGTGGCTGGTGGTCGATGCTCTATGGGTCTCACCATGATGTATGTGTTTCATCCATACTGTCCATCCATTTTTACATATCATATTAGGGCTTAATACAAAAAATGAGAGGGATATAAATCTCAGGTGGACCACACCACATGAAAACAATAGTGATTGGATATCCACCATTAAAACCCTCCTAAGGCCCACTTTACTTTTTATTTGACATCCAATCTGTTGATTAGGTCATACAGGCCTAGATGAAGGGAAAAAAAAATCAGATTGATCCAAAACTTTATATGGCCCCCAAAAGGTTTTTAACGGTCGACGCTCATTCAACACTGTTTCCTATAATGTGGTTCAGTTGAGATTAGAATATACCTCATTTTTTTGTCTCATACCATAAAATGATATGGAAAAATAGATGGACAACAGGGATGAAACACACACAATATGGTGGGGCCCACTGAGCATCGACCACCAGCCCTTGGCGCCGGTGTATCAGTGCCTGTAGCCAATCCGTTTCTTGAGAGAGCTCTATCCTCTCTCACTCTCTCAATCTCTCTCACTCTCGCGCACCCTCTCTCTTTCTCTCTCGGTCCTCTCTCAACCGCGCCCTCCTCTCTCTCTCTCTCTCTCTCTCGGTCCTCTCTCAACCGCGCCCTCCCTCTCTCTCTCTCTCGATCTCACTCGATGCTCTCTCTCACTCTCGTGCGCCCTCTCTCTCTCTCTGTCTCTCTCGATCTCACTCGATGCTCTCTCACTCTCGCGCGCTCTCCCTCTCTCTCTATCTCTCTCGATCTCTCTCGGTGCTCTCTCTCACTCTCGCGCACCCTCTCTCACTCTCACGCACCCTCTCTCTCTCTCTTAACTGCACCTTCTCTCTCTATCTCGGTCCTCTCTCTCGCGCACCCTCTCTCTCTCTCAACTGCACCTTCTCTCTCTCTCTCGGTCCTCTCTCTCGCGCACCCTCTCTCTCTCTCCTCAGAGAACCTCAACCCTATTTTCGGCGTGGACTCGTGATCGGGGCTCCAACTCAAACAAGAAGTTGTTCTCTTCCTCTAAAGCTCGGTTGACCGTGAGGTATCTCTCTCTCTCTCTTAATCTCTCTCAATCTCAATACCGATTGAAACTATTTGGGGATTTAGGGATTTGGGGATTTAGGGATTTAGGGAGTTAGGTCTAATACACAGCTGAACCTGAAGCTTAGAATCTGGATACATGCTGCACAAGATATCTTCAATCTTAGATCCATTTCGTGATATTTCTCTTCAGATTCGCATATGTGATTTGAATAGTGGTTGGAATTCCTTTCATGTTTAGTTTGTTTTTACTTGAATTTTGTTGAGATGGTTAGCATTAGATTCTCAATTGAATAAACTTCCCTGGATCTGTTGATTTGATTGGGTTTTCACTTTTGATTCTTTTGATATTTTCATTTTGTAAATCTCTTGATTAAACTGAATGTTTGTAATTATGTTCACTTGTGCATCCAAATGTAGCCTTAATGTTTTTGCCCTTTTGGATGCTTCTTAACTTGACAGCTTGGAATCTGGATACAAGTTGCACAAGATCCTTGAATTCTACTATCTAAGTGGAAATTTTTAAAAGAAAAAATTTAACATTTTTGTTATTTTGTAATTTATAATTTATATAACTTAATGGACATCCAGGATTCTACACACATGTGCCACGTGGGAACCTGTGATGCACTTATAGGGCAAGTAATATCTGAGATCAGACAGTTTTAGTTGGATGTCCTGGTGAGTGATAGATGAAATGGTTTAGAGGTTTTTTGCTATTCCTGGAATGAGATGTGCCACTTTCACTCTCATGCACATCTGTCTACCACCCACCCCTTCAATTGCGTAGTGTTCTACGTCACTAAGGAGTATGGAACTATCCCCTAACTTGGTTATGGTATAATCATAATAAGAATGAAATGAAGGGATAAAATAACAAATGGCAATTTCAATGGTACCACCACATGTTAGATTAGATCCCAGCTGTCAAGAATTTATGATTTATATAGATTATATTTGTTTAAGAAAACAAGTAGTGACATTGGATTCTTAGATCTAGAAGAGTATAAGTATTGTGTCATGAAAATAGTATGATCCTTGCTAAGAATGAGTAAGATCTTTGAGTTCTAAACCACTTTGAATGTAGAGAATGAGAATGATTTGTGTGTTGATTCACTTTAAGTGTAGATCAGTTTCTTCATGAAATAATCACTATGTTTAATGAAAAATACTCTATAAAAAAACCAAAATAGGTAATTAATCTAAGTCACAATCATCTAAAATTTTAACACCATATATGATAACTCACATGTCGTGTGTCTTGACAAATTAGGACTTATTCAAAATCATACCATCTAATTCTCAATTAGCTCAGTTTCTACTCTCAAATACTGTCATTCTACCCTCTTTTGAAGAACTTGATCACTTCAATGGCATCTCAATTAGCTAAGTTTCTAATCCCTCTCCCATCTTAATCTCTTCAATGGCATCTCCATCTAATAGGAATAATTATTGCGACTTACAATGATGGCTTGAAGAGAACTGCACAATTACAATTGTCAAGTCACTCTCCCAACATGTATAGACCATTAATGTCAATGACAATTATTTATTTATTTATGGGAACAATCTTATATTGCATGTTTTAATGTAGTGTTGAATGTCGATCGAGTCTCCACGATACAACAAAGCCATTGGAGATAGTGGGTTGAAACATTTAAACTTCAATCCCAATCTCTTCTTTTAGCTCTCCATGAAGCAACCCATGAGTATCTTTTCCATCCATCATTCAACTCCATTTAGATGCTGCTCGAAACTAGTATTCATAGTTTTGACTTTCGTGTACAGCCCTTGCTTGAATGGTTAATACATCATCTCTTCCTCATCCATCAGTACACTGCAATTCATGAGAATGCATGGGCATCAAAATTCAAACACATAGCCTGTGCAACATCTCTTCACATTGAAAGTCATACTGGAGTGAGTAGAGATGCTCTCACAGGCTCTGCTATAAGATGTTGTCCCCACATTCCATGGGACCCTTTTTTTGGGGGCTTAAGTGAATTGCATTGCTAGTAAAATTGGAAGGAATGGTATAATTTCAATTGAGGTTTCTTTCAATGTGCACCCCAATGGTACTGGTACTGCATGCAGTAAGCTTACAGTTGTCCCAGCCAGATGTGGGGCCTACATGGTATATGTATAAACTTCCATAGATCTGTTGATTTTAATCCTTGGTTTACAATGACAGATGGGGTCCATGGTCCAATAATCCAAACCCATGCATGTTTGTCCCAACAGCAGATGGACTACGCCCAACAATCTCCTCGGTAAGACAATCCCAACCTATCAATTTCTATCTTCTATATAAAAGGTTACGTTGTCTTCTCTCACTCATGTACTATTTCACGTTATAAAATTTTTAAGTAAATTGTACGAGGTTTACAGGAATCTTGGAGATTAGAAAATTTTTAAGTATATGCATTTCAGTCTGAGTTATTTCTCTAATAACGATAGCCTTGGGAGGGTTGATACAAGGGATGGGTTGATTGCAAGAGGCCGATTAAAACTATATTGGGTTATCTTGCTGGTCCTGAAATGATTATGTCCTAAGAAGATAACCCAATACACTTTTAATCAGGCCTCTTGCAATCAACTCATCCCTCGTATTAACCCTCCCAAGGCTATCGTGATTAGAGAAATAACTCAAACTGAAATGCACATACTTAAAAATTTTCTAATATCTAAGATTATTATAAACCTCATACAATTTACTTGAAATTTTCATCAGCTGTAGGTCATATGGTATAAAGAGCTTGTCCGTCTCTACCAACTGAACATAAAACACGATCTCAATGGCAAATTTTCAGCCTATGAATCTTGTGTATATGCAAAAAAGCAACAGAAGTGGTTAATGCTTTTAATTATTCAATGTCTAACTACTATCCATTGTAGGGACTACCTGATGAATAGTCTTCAAGATTGGTTTTCATTCATAAAAAAAATAGATGCATACCTTGTTTATAAATGTATTTGCTCAATATTGATGGAGCAGACCCGGATGTGCGTCGGAGCTATCCGGAAGAGCGTGGGTCCTTGGAAGGTGGGAACTGCTGTTATGACCATGATGAAGCTGTCATTTCCTATGGACAACATTGGAAGGGCCTGGTCATTTAGACAGGCCGTATTTATGTATTTACTTGAGATTAATGGAGCAGACCCGGATGTGCGTTGGAGCTATCCGAATGAGCGGGGGTCCCTGGAAGGTGGGAACCACTATTATGACCATGATGAAGCTGTCCATTTCCTATAGACAATATTGGAGAGGCCTGACCATTTGGACAGGCCGTGTTTATATTTGTATTTGCAGGAACCACACCCCTAACCCTAAACCAAAACCTTTAACCTAAACCTTAACCTAAACATAAATCTAAACCTAAACATATACCTATAACCTAAACCTAAACCTATACCTATAACCTAAACCTATACTTATAACCTTAACCCAAACTTATAACCTTAACCTAAACCTATTCTCAAATCCCTAAACTTATACTTATAACCTAAACCTAAACAAAAACCTTAACCTATAACCTAAACCTAAACTTACAACTTTAACCTAAACCTATACTTATAACCTAAACCTTTTCTCAAATCCCAAAACCTATACTTATAACTTAAACCTAAACCTTAACCTATAACCCAACCTAAACCTATACTTATAACATAAACCTATTCTCTAATCCCAAAACCCCTAACCTAAACCTAAACGTTATTCTAAACTTATAACCATAACCAAAACCAAAACCTATAACCTAAACTCGAACCCCAACCCGAACCCGAACCCGAATCCCTAAACTTTAACTCAAACCTAAACCTAAAACTTTAATTCAAACCTAAACCTATAACCTAAACTTATAACCTTAACCTAAACCTAAAACCAAAACCAAAACCTGTAACCTAAACCTATAAACTATAACCTAAACCTAAAACCTAAGGGCCTGTTTGGACGGGTGGATTGGAAGGGATTGAATGGTATTAAGGTGGATGGCATGGATTTTAAGGCAATGATGATGTTGTCAGTGCATTGTCTTAAGATCCATGGGATTGCTATATCCCAGGATTGCTATATGGAGTTTGTTTGGCACGCCCGGCCAATCTCGGGATTAAACCTTCCCATCCCTTCCAATCCCTCGACCCAAACATGTCCCAGGAAAATTTGAACGGATTAGGGTGGAGTTGGATGAGATTTATAGGTAGTGATGGTGTTGTCAGTGGATTGTCTTAAGATCCATGAGATTGCTATATCCCGAGATAAGATCACCCAGTCTGTTTGACACGCCCGGCCAATCCCGGGATTTAACTTCCAATCCCTTCCAATACCATCCAATCCCTTCCAATCAGTCCGGCCAAATGGGCCCTAAATGTATTCTCAAAACCCTAAACCTAAACCTACACCTAATCCTAATCTCAACTCCTTAACCTAAACCTAAACATGAAAACCCAAGCCTAAACCCGATCCCGATTCGAACCTGATTTCCTAAACCTAAAACCTAAATGTATTCTCAAATCCCTGAACTTAAACCTACACCAAATCCTAATCTCAATTCCCTAACCTAAACTTGAAAACCTAAACCTAAACTCGATCCCGAACACGAACCTGATTTCCTAAACCAAGACCTTAACCTATTCTTAATTCACTAAAGCTATAACCTATAACCTAACTTAAACCTAAACCTATAACCGACACTTATAACCTAAACCTAAACTTAAAACCTTAACCTAAACTTAACTTATAATCCATAACATAAACCTAAACCTAAACCTACACCTAATCCTAATCTCAACTCCCTAACCTAAACCTAAACCTAAACTTGAAAACCTAAGCCTAAACCCGATCCCGAACCCGAACTCGATTTCCTAAAGCTAAACCTTAACTTGTTCTCAATTCCCGAAGCTATAACCTATAACCTATAACCTAAACCTAAACCTATAACCTTAACCTATAACCTTAACATAAACCAAAAACCTAAACCTTAACCTAAACTAAAACCTATAACCTTAACCTAAACCAAAACCTCAGAACCTAAACCTAAACCTAAACTTATAACCTTAACCTAAACCTAAAACCAAAACTTAAACCTATAACCTAAACCTATAAACTAAAACTTAGACCTAAACCTAATCCTAAACCTATAACCTAAAACAAAAGCTATAACCTTAACCTAAACAAAACCTATAACTCGACACCTAAACTTATAACCTTAACCTAAACTTAAAACCAAAACCTAAACCTATAAGCTAAAACTTAAACCTATAACCTAAAACCTAAACCTATAAGCTAAAACCTATACCTAAACCTTAACCTATAACCTATAACCTATAACCTAAACCTATAACCTTAACATAAACCCAAAACTAAACCTTAACCAAAACCTATAACCTTAACCTAAACAAAAACCTTAACTTATAACCTTAACCTAAACCTAAAACCAAAACCTAAACCTATAACCTAAACCTATAAACTATAACCTAAACCTAAACCTAAACCTAAACCTAAACCTATAACCTAAACCAAAACCTATAACCTTAACATAAAAAAAACCTATAACCTAAACTTATAACCTTGACCAAAACGTATAACCTAAACCTATAAGCTAAAACCTAAACCTAAACCTAAAACCTAAATGTATTCTCAAATCCCTAAACCTAAACCTAATGCCAATCCCAATCTCAACTCCCCAACCTAAACCTAAACCTAAACTTCAAAACCCAATCCCGTACTCGAACCGATTTCCTAAACCTAAACCTAAAACCAAAACCTAAACCTACACCAAATCCCAATCTCAATTCCCTAACCTAAACCTAAACCAAAACATGAAAACCCAAGCCTAAATCCGATCCCGAACCCGAACCCGATTTCCTAAACCTAAACCTTAACCTTAACCTATTCTCAAATCCCTAAACCTAAACCTACACCAAATCCCAATCTCAACTCCCTAACCTAAACCTAAACCTAAACATGAAAACCCAAGCCTAAACTCCGATCCAACTCGAACCCGATTTCCTTAACCTAAACCTTTACCTATTTTCAAATCCCTCAACCTAAACCTACACCAAATCCTAATCTCAACTCCCTAACATAAACCTAAACCTGAACTTGAAAACCCAAACCTAAACTCGATCTCGAACCCAAACCCAGTTTCCTAAACCTAAATCTTAACCTATTCTCAATTCCCAAAGCTATAACCTATAACCTTAACCTATAACCTAAACCTAAAAACCAAAACCAAAACCTATAACCTAAACCTATAACCTATAACCTAAACCTAAACCTAAAACCTAAATGTATTCTTAAATCCCTAAACCTAAACCTACACCAAATCCTAATCACAACTCCTAGCTTAAACCTAAACCTAAACTTGAAAACCCAAACCTAAACCCGATCCCGAACCCGAACCCGCTTTTCTAAACCTAAACCTTAACCTATTCTCAATTCCCAAAGCTATAACCTATAACCTATAACCTAAACCTAAACCTAACCTAAACCTATAACCTTAACCTAAACCCAAAACCTAAACCTTAACCTAAACCAAAGCCTATAACCTTAACCTAAACCAAAACTCAGAATCGAACCTTAACCTAAACTTATAACCTTAACCTAAACCTAAAACTAGAACCTAAAGCTATAACTTATAACCTAAACCTATAAACTAAAACCTAAACTTAAACCAAAACCTATTACCTAAACCTAAACAAAACCTATAAACTAAAACCTAAACCTAAACCTATAACCTAAACCAAAACCTATAACCTCAACCTAAACAAAACCTATAACCTAAACCATAACCTATAACCTATAACCTAAACTTATAACCTTAACATAAACCTAAAACCAAAACCTAAACCTATAACCTAAACCTAAACCTATACCTAAACATTAACCTATTCTCAAATCCCTAAACCTAAACCTACACCTAATCCCAATCTCAACTCCCTAACCTAAACCTAAACGTAAACATGAAAACCCAAGCCTAAACTAGATTCCGAACCCGAACCCGATTCCCTAAACCTAAACCTTAACCAATTCTCAATTCCTTAAACCCATAGCTTATAACCTAAACGTAAACCTTAACCTTAACCTAAACCCGAACCTTAACCTAAACCTATAACCTTAACCTAAACCAAAACCTATTACCTATAACCTAAACTTATAACCTATAACCTAACAGTAACCTAAACCTTAACCTATAACCTAAAACCTAAACCTAAACTTAAAACCTAAATGTATTCTTAAATCCCTAAACCTAAACCTACACCTAATCCTAATCTCAACTCCCTAACCTTAACCTAAGCTTAAACTTGAAAACCCAAACCTAAACCCGATCTCGAACCCGAACCCGATTCCTAAACCTAAACCTAAACCAATTCTCAATTCCCTAAACCTATACCTTATAACCTAAACCTAAACTCGAACCTAAAACTAAACCCAATTCTCTAAACCTAAACCCAAACCAATTCTCAATTACCTAAACCTATACCTTATAACTTAAACCTAAACCTGAACCTTAAACTAAACCTAAACCTATAACCTTAACCTAAACCAAAACCTATGACCTAAAACCTTAACCTATTACCTATAACCTAAACTTATAACCTATTACCTACCATTCACCTAAACCTAAATCCTAAACCTTAACCTATAACCTAAGACCTAAACCTAAAACCTAAATGTATTATCAAATCCTTAAACCTAAACCTACACCTAATCCTAATCTCAACTCCCTAACCTAAACCTAAGCTTAACCTTGAAAACCCAAACCTAAACCCGATCCGAACCCAAACCCGATTCTCAAACCTAAACCCAAACCAATTCTCAATTTCTAAACCTATACCTTATAACCTAAACGTAAAGCTTATAACCTAAACCTAAACTCGAACCTAAACCTTAACCTTAACCTAAACCAAAACCTATGACCTAAAAAACCTTAACCTAAACTTATAACCTATTACCTACCATTCACCTAATCCTAAATCCTAAACCTTAACCTATAACCTAAGACCTAAACCTAAAACCTAAATGTATTCTCAAATCCCTAAACCTAAACCTACACCTAATCCTAATCTCAACTCCCTAACCTAAACCTAAGCTTAAACTTGAAAACCCAAACCTAAACCCGAACCCGAACCCGAACCGATTCCCTAAACTTAAACCCAAACCAATCCTCAATTCCCTAAACCTATACCTTATAACCTAAACCTAAACTCGAACCTAAACTAAACCTAAACCTTAACCTAAACCTATAACCTTAACCTAAACCAAAACTTATTACCTAAAACCTTAACCTATTACCTATAACCTAAACTTATAACCTATTACCTACCAATCACCTAAACCTTAACCTATAACCTAAGACCTAAACCTAAAACCTAAATGTATTCTCAAATCCCTAAACCTAAACCTACACCTAATCCTAATCTCAACTCCCTAACCTAAACCTAAGCTTAACCTTGAAAACCCAAACCTAAACCCGATCCCGAACCCAAACCCGATTCACTAAACCTAAACCCAAACCAATTCTCCATTCCCTAAACCAATACCTTTATAACATAAACCTAAACCTTATAACCTAAGCCTAAACCTAAACCTAAACTTAACCTAAACCTTAACCTTAACCTAAACCAAAACCTATGACCTAAAACCTTAACCTATTACCTATAACCAAAACTTATAACCTATTACCTACCATTCACCTAAACCTAAATCCTAAACCTTAACCTATAACCTAAGACCTAAACCTAAAACCTAAATGTATTCTCAAATCCCTAAACTTAAACCTACACCTAATTCTAATCTCAACTCCCTAACCTAAACCTAAGCTTAACCTTGAAAATCCAAACCTAAACCCGATCCCGAACCAAAACCCAATTCCCTAAACCTAAGCCCAAACCAATTCTCAATTCCCTAAACCTATACCTTATAACGTAAACCTAAACTCGAACCTAAAACTAAACCTAAACCTATAACCTTAACCTAAACCAAAACTTATGACCTAAAACCTTAACCTATTACCTATAACCTAAACTTATAACCTATTACTACCGCCAATCACCTAAACCTAAATCCTAAACCTTAACCTATAACCTAAGATCTAAACCTAAAAGCTAAATGTATTCTCAAATCCCTAAACCTAAACCTATACCTAATCCTAATCTCAACTCCCTAACCTAAACCTAAGCTTAACCTTGAAAACCCAAACATAAACCCGATCCCGAACCCAAACTCGATTCCCTAAAACTAAACCCAAACCAATTCTCAATTCCCTAAACCTATACCTTATAACCTAAACCTAAAGCTTATAATCTAAACCTAAACCTTAACCTTAACCTAAACCAAAACCTATGACCTAAAACCTTAACCTATTACCTATAATCTAAACTTATAACCTATTACCTACCATTCACCTAAAGCTAAATCCTAAACCTTAACCTATAACTTAAGACCTAAACTTGAAACCTAAATGTATTCTCAAATCCATAAACCTAAACCTACACCTAATCCTAATCTCAACTCCTAACCTAAACCTAAGCTTAAACTTGAAAACTCAAACCTAAACCCGATCCCGAACCCGAACCCGATTCCCCTAAACCTAAACCCAAACCAATTCTCAATTTCCTAAACTTATACCTCAGTAACCTAAACCTAAACCTCGAACCTAAAACTAAACCTAAACCTTAACCTAAACCTATAACCTTAACCTCAACCAAAACCAACGACCTAAAACCTTGACCTATTACATATAACCTAAACTTATAACTTATTACCTAACATTAACCTAAACCTAAAACCTAAACCTTAACCTAAACTTCAAAACCCGATCCCGAACTCGATTTCCTAAACCTAAACCTAAACCTAAACCTTAACCTATTCTCAAATCCCTAAACCTAAAGCTATACCAAATCCCCATCTCAACACCCTAACTTAAACCTAAACCTAAACATGAAAACCCAAGCCTAAACCCGATCTCAAACCCAAACTCGATTTCCTAAACCTAAACCTTAACCTATTCTCATTCCTCGAAGCTATAACCTAAACCTAACCTAAACCTATAACCTTAACATAAACCCAAAACCTAAACCTTAACCTAAACCAAAACCTATGACCTTAACCTAAACCAAAACCTCAGAACCTAAACCTTAACCTAAACCTAAAACCAAAACCTAAACCTATAACCTAAACCTATAAACTAAAACGTAAACGTAAACCTAAACTTAAACCAAAATCTATAACCTTAACCTAAACAAAAACCTATAACCTAAACCTTAACCTATAACCTATAACCTAAACTTATAACCTTAACCTAAACCTAAAACCAAAACCTAAACCTATATGCTAAAACCTAAACCTAAACCTACATATAATCCCAATCTCAACTCCCTAACCTAAACCTAAACCTAAACATGAAAACCCAAGCCTAAACCCAATCCCAACCCGAACCCATTTCTAAACCTAAACCTTAACCTTAACCTTAACCTATTGTCAAATCCCTAAACCTAAACATACACCAAATCCCAATCTCAACTCCCTAACCTAAACCTAAACCTAAACATGAAAACCCAAGCCTAAACCCGATCCGTAACCCGAACCCTTCCTAAACCTAAACCTTTACCTATTTTCAAATCCTCAACCTAAACCTACACCAAATCCTAATCTCAACTCCCTAACCTAAACCTAAACCCGAACTTGAAAACCCAAACCTAAACCCAATCCCGAACCCGTACCAGCTTCCTAAACCTAAACCTTAACCTATTCTCAATTCCCAAAGCTATAACCGATAACCTTAACCTATAACCTAAACCTAAAAGCAAAACCAAAACATATAACCTAAACCTATAACCTAAAACCTATAACCTAAATGTATTCTCAAATCCCTAAACCTAAACCTACACCAAATCCTAATCACAACTCCCTAACCTAAACCTAAACCTAACGGAAAACCCAAACCTAAACCCGATCCCGAACCCGAACCCGCTTCTAAACCTCAACCTTAACCTATTCTCAATTCCCAAAGCTATAACCTATAACCTATAACCTAAACTTAAACCTAACCTAAACCTATAACCTTAAAAACCCAAAACCTAAACCTTAACCTAAACCAAAGCCTATAACCTTAACTTAAACCAAAACTCAGAACCTAAACCTTAACCTAAGCTTATAACCTTAACCAAAACCTAAAACCGAACCTAAACCTATAAACTAAAACCTAAACCTAAACCTATAACATAAACCAAAACCTATAATGTCACGCCCCAAACTCGAAAATCGGGCTCACAAAACTCCAGATCGCCGAATCTAGCGCCGATAGCCTCCGTAGTACCCCATTCTCAGCTCCTAGCGCCCATACGTCAGATTTTAATCCTAGGATCCTACAAGGAGGATTTTCAATATAAATTTTTTTTGGTAATGGAGCATAACCACAAGCATAACTAAGTCACAAAACAACAACACCACATATCCACTATATCAAAAACTTTAAGTACAATGTGTATGAAAGGGAAATACAATATAATGATAGTAACAGAAACTCCAAAAGCTCCAGAAGACTGCTGCACGCTTCGAGCTCAACGCTGCTGCAACCTAACACCACCTGCACGCATCTATCGTGCATAAGCTTACAAAAGCTTAGAGGGTGGTGAAAGTGTGTGTAAGGCGAGTGACAAGTGTACAATATCAGAGTAATACGAAAATATGCGATAGGTCCATGAATGCTATCAGCTATACGAAAGCTATGTAATGCAAGGCATGAATGCTATCGGCCATATCAAGACCATGCGATGCGAGGCCTATGTAGCCAGATGTCATATGCGAGATGCAAAGCAAGCATGCCAGTACTCATCAAGTACACATATCAGTACAGTTCCTCTCTGGATATCACCGGGGTCTAATACACCTCACACTGACTGCCTCCTCCCTAGCTGCACAGTCAAGTAAGTGGAAGAGACCACACTATCCGCCTAACCAGCATTCAGCTCCAGAAGACTGCTGCATGCTTCGAGCTCAACGCTGCTGCAACCTAACACCACCTGCACGCATCTATCGTGCATAAGCTTACAAAAGCTTAGAGGGTGGTGAAAGTGTGTGTAAGGCGAGTGACAAGTGTACAATATCAGAGTAATGCGAAAATATGCGATAGGTCCATGAATGCTATCAGCTATACGAAAGCTATGTAATGCAAGGCATGAATGCTATCGGCCATATCAAGACCATGCGATGCGAGGCCTATGTAGCCAGATGTCATATGCGAGATGCAAAGCAAGCATGCCAGTACTCATCAAGTACACATATCGGTACTGATTCCTCTCTCGGATATCACCGGGTCTAATACACCTCACACTGACTGCCTCCTCCCTAGCTGCACAGTCAAGTAAGTGGAAGAGACCACACTATCCGCCTAACCAGTAGTCTGCCAATACCTACCCGGCTCGTCGATAGCGGACACATTTGCGAGCTAGTCATACTCAGCCTAGCTTATAGCCCCCTCACTCAGGCAGATAAGGCCACACCCCCTTCCAACCAACCACGACACAGTGAGAGATGCGACCTACTGGTATTCGGCACTCGGGCGCTCGTGTTTCCACTCGGTCTAGACGTTGGAGCATCCCCTGGTACCAAAAAGGTTCTGAAACTTTCACCCAAGGACATCTTAAGTGCCCACAGTGCTAGAATAAAGTATTTTTGGTATCCGATACGGCCATCCACGATGTGCCTGTGGAGCCACGACCCTGATGTCGCTAGGGTGTGCAGTGATCAAATCACACATATGCGAGATGCATGAGTCACACCGTATAATCATGCAGCAATCTCACACATACCACGTGATCATGTGGGGCACTCCGTCTCATAAAGAGTCCCATAAATGTCTCAGCCCAACGGCTTATACTATTATCAAACATTCCTCATATCAAGCATACAAATGATGCGTATGTGTATGAATCATGGAAGTGCACTAAGCATGTTATAAAGAAATGAACTACCCTCACAACGAAGGTGGGTCTAGATGGCCTACGCACAAGAAGTATGGGCCTATCAACGGGCCTAGGAAGATTTATAATGCGGACATTAAACCAACATTATTCTTACAATGTGGACGTCAAACCAACATTGCTCCCAAGGCATTACTCGCTACAAAATATCATTACATAAATCATAGGGGATCTCACATTGCAATGGACCTATATACATCTTATTGGGCCTCGACCCAAAGGCCTTAGATACATCAAATGAGCCGCCTCATATGGACCTCATATAAATCAAGTGGGCCTCACTAATGGGCCTTACTAATGTGCCTTAAGTACATTACAATGGGCTATAACCCATGGGCCTTGATTACATCACCATGGGCCTCAACCCATGGGCCCTAATACATCCTAATGGGCCTTAGAATATATACAAATGGGCCTAATCACATGTGCCTTAGAATACATACAAATGGGCCTAATCACATGGGCCTTATATATACCAAATGGGCCACACCAATTGGGCCCCATAGTATGTCAAAATGGGACCGATCACGTGGACCATATGAATAACAAATGGTGGGGTCCACTTGAACTGTTAGATCTGCCTCATTCTTTAGCTCATGTAATAACATGAGCTTTTAAAATTGGATGGACGGGTTGGATGCAACAAACGCTTCGTGGTGGGGCCCATAAAGCCCACCATAATATATATATGGAAAAAGGCACAATGCGCACGAGCTGATTTTTAACGTTCCATAAGGTCGAGCTAAGTGGGCCCCACTGTGATGCGTTTTCGAACATCTACCCCATCAGCCAGATGCACCATTCCGACGTAAGCCTAGGTCTCAAAAATCAAGTCAATCCATGACTTGTGTAGGACACGCCACATGCAGATGTGGAGAGGGCCGTGCACCATTTAAAACATTCATAACCATTTTGAGGGCCCACCGAGATGTGGTTTGCAAATCCAGTCCATCCATTGTGGGCCTCTCACTTGCATGAGGGCTCAGACCAAGCTCCAGGTGCATGGAAGACTCCAGGTGGGACCCACCGTCCGCTGGACGGTTTGCACAAAACACAAATATCACCGTCCGCTGGACGGTGGAATACAACACATACATTACAGTGGGCTCCCACCGTCCGCTGGACAGTGGGGATAAGACATGTACATCACTGTGGGCTCTCACGTGGGGCCCACCATAACACTTATTTTACATCCAAACAGTTAATAGGGTCACACAGACTTGGGTGAATAGGAAAAATAAATATCAGATTGATTCAAACTTCCGTGGGCCCAAAAAAGAGTTTCAATGGTAGAGTTCAATCACCGCTGTTTCGTGTGGTGTGGGCCACCTGAGGTCTGGATCACACTGATTTTCGGAGGGGACCCACCTCAGGGGGTGGTCCACCTCATGGACGGTGTGGATACGAAATATACATCATGGTGAGGCCCACGGCTGGAGCCATGGGTCCCTGCTCGTTCACGTCAGGACACCCAGGCATCCTCTCTGTCAGAGACAGCAGCAACATGCTGCTGTTATGTTTTGTTTTTTTTTTTTTTTTTGAAATCCCTTATTTCTAAGGTTTTTCACGTGTGGGGCCCTCTTCAGTCGAATCCACCTCGGCCTTTAGTTTCCATGGCCCAAAACAAATCCATCAAGTCTAATATTGGGCATTTTTCGGTATGTAGAAGAACTTTAGGTACATTTAAACGGTGAAGATCACTGTTTTCAAGGGTATGGCCTGCCCAAAAGTCGGATTGACTTCCCATTTCGGTTCAACGCCTAAAATGGGCTTGGGAATGGAATAGACGATGTGGATTGAATGCATATATCAAGGGCCTATTCAAGTGGGTCACCCCATGAGCTTGGAAACCAAGCTAATATTGGTGTTTTCCATACACGTCCAGCGTCTCTAGACGCTGGACATTTGGCATATACATACTCAAGGTGGGCCCTTCTCAAGTGGGCCACCAAATGATGGATGGTGTGGAACATACACACCTATAGCATGGGCCCCACCTACAAATGGATTGGATCTAATACATGCTTCATGGTGGGGTCCATCCGAGTGGGCCACATGGCCATATAATCATATGAAAGGAAAAAAAATTAAAAGAGAGAGAGAGAGAGAAGGAGAAAAGGGCGAGACACAGTGTGATGGAGGGACCCCGACACTATGGGCCCTCCCTTGCATCCAATCATACATAAAAAAAAATAATCAAAGTGGGCCATCGGCCACATCTTAGGGTCCCAAGTGAGATCCATACCATTGATCGGTAGGCCTCACTTGGCCCATCTAAGAAAGCATGAAAACTACCCTATCAAAGCACCCACTGGTTGATCTCTTCGGTTCGTTGGAACGCCACCCTTCTTGTGCTCCTCTTTGATGGTGGAGATGGGAAATGGATGGCTAGGATGGGAGATCTTGGGAAGGGAAAGTGGGTCACAAAAATCACTTCTCTCTTGAAAACCATGGACGTGTGGTGCTCTTGCTTGGAATGGTTGCTTGGAAAAATATGGAGGGAAGGAGAGAGGTTGTAAGGAGAGGTGATGGGAGATGGATGATGGATGTGAGTGATGGGTGAGGTGATGGATTGGTTGACTTTGGTGATTACTTTACTTATGGAGAAAGGTAGCATGGGTTGCTTGTACTTGACATTGAAGTGATTGATTGATTGATGGGATTGATTTGACATTGTGTAGAGATTCTCTCGGGATCGTAAAAGAGCGGCGTTTCTTCGAAATAAACGCCTGTTCACATCTTCTGGTCAGGGTATCGGATCGGTGCGTGAGTCGCAGCATTGGAACCGCGGCGACGATGTGGTCGCGATGATACAGGTCTCAGATTAAACCGACTCGAATCTAGGGGATGCGACTTACGCTCGTGCGCAACGTCGATTATCAGTTGCAGATTGCCGTACTTCGACGGAAAGGATCGCAGGATTCATCGGAACAGTACGAACTAGGATACGGGTCTTACATATAATCTCAACCTAAACAAAAACCTATAAACTAAAACCTAAAATTAAACCAAAACCTATAACCTCAACCTAAACAAAAACCTATAACCTAAACCTTAACCTATAACCTATAACCTAAACTGATAACCTTAACCTAAACCTAAAACTAAAACCTAAACCTATATGCTAAAACCTAAACCTAAACCTATACCTAAACCTTAACCTATACCTAAACCTTAACCTATACTTAAACCTTAACCTATTCTCAAATCCCTAAACCTAAACCTACACCTAATCCCAATCTCAACTCCCTAACCTAAACCTAAACTTAAACTTGAAAACCCAAGCCTAAACCCGATCCCGAACCCGAACCGATTTCCTAAACCTAAACCTTAACCTTAACCTATTCTCAAATCCCTAAACCTAAACCTACGCCAAATCCCAATCTCAACTCCCTAACCTAAACCTAAACCTAAACATGAAAATCCAAGCTTAAACCCGATCCAACCCGAACCCGATTTCCTAAACTTAAACCTTTACCTATTTTCAAATCCCTAAATCTAAACCTACACCAAATCCTAATCTCAACTCCCTAACCTAAACCTAAACCTAAACTTGAAAACCCAAACCTAAACCCGATCCCGAACCCAAACCCAAGCTTCCTAAACCAAAACCATAACCTATTCTCAATTCCCAAAGCTATAACCTATAACCTAAACCTATACCTAACCTTAACCTATAACCTAAACCTAAAACCAAAACCAAAACCAAAACCAAAACCGTAAGCTAAAACCTAAACTTAAAACCTATAACCTAAATGTATTCTCAAATCCCTCAACTTAAACCTACATCAAATCCTAATCTCAACTCCCTAACCTAAACCTAAACCTAAACTTGAAAACCCAAACTCGATCCCGAGTCCGAACCTAGTTTCCTAAACCTAAACCTTAACCTATTCTCAATTCCCAAAGCTATAACCCATAACTTAAACCTAAATCGAACCTAAACCTATAACCTTAACCTAAACCTATAACCAAAACCTAAACTTATAACCTAAACTTATAACCTATAACCTAAACCTATAACCTAAACCTATAACCTATAACCTAAACTTATAACCTATAACCTAACAAGAACTCAAACCTATAACCTAAAACCTAAACCTAAATCTAAAACCTAAACCTAAACCTAAAACCTAAATGTATTCTCAAATCCCTAAACCTAAACCTACACATAATCCTAATCTCAACTCCCTAACCTTAACCTAAGCTTAAACTTGAAGCCCAAACCTAAACCCGATTTCCTAAACCCTAAACCCTAAACCCTAAACCTATTCTCAAATCCCAAACCTATACTTATAACCTGAACATAAACCTAAACCTAAACCTAAACCTGGAGGAGCTGGCGAGGCAGAGGGAGGAGCAGGAGAGGAGGATAGAGGATCAGCTCGCGAGGTAGAGGAGGATGGAGGAGGAGTTGGTGAGGTAGAGGGAGGAGCATGAGAGGAGGATGTAGGAGATGCGGGTGGAGCATGAGCAACGGATGACGAAGATGTTTCAGACTTTCGTTGCACGCTTACCCACCGATGCCCCACCACCTCAGCCTTCATCTTTATGATTTTTTGTTTATTTGTTAATGTTAAATTTATATGTATTTATGCGTGAATGAATGTCATGCAGATAAGATTGTTTGTGTTTGGATGAATGTAGTTTATATTTGGGTTTAGGTTTAGCTGGATGTGAATGTCAATATGATGAAATATATTATATAACAGGGGTATATTAGGATGAATATGATGAAATATATTGTTAACAGGTGTATATCAGGAATTTTGTATGGAATTTTAAGTTGTATATTTAAAAAAAAAAACTTTTAGTGACGAAAATTTTCGTCACTAAAAGTGGAACGATTTTTAGCAACAAAAGTTTTCACTGCTAAAAATTCTTGGAACATTTTTTTGGCGGCAAAAATTTTCGCTGCTAAAAGTCCTAGATTTTTTTGGAAGTGATAATTTTCGTTGCTAAAATCTTGGAAATGTTTTTTTTGCAGCGAAAATTTTCGCTGCTAAAGTCTTTGAAATTTTTTGGCGGCGAATAGTTTCCCGGCTAATAGTCTTGGAAATTTTATTTTGCTGCAAATATTTTTGCTGCTAAAATCTTTTGAAAAATATTTTTAGCAGCGAAAAATTTCGCTGCTAAAAGTCTTGTATAGTATTTTTTAGCGACGAACATTTTCGCCGCTAAAAGTTTATGTTGTTTGGGTTTAAATTAATGTGAATGTGAATGTGATGAAATGTGTATATCAGGATGAATATGATGGAATATATTGTTAACAGGAGTATATCAGGAATATTGTACGTATTTTGAACTGGAATAATTTTTTTTAAAAAGAAAGTTTTGGCGACGAAACTTTTCATCGCTAAAAGATATGTTAGTTTAGTTTTAGCAGCGAAAATTGTCACTGCGAAAAGTCTTGTACACTACAAGAGTTTTAGCAGCAAAAATTTTCGCCACTAAAAGTCTTTTACAATACAAGACTTTTAGCCGCGAAATGTTTCGCCGCTAAAAGTTTAAGACAATGTTTAGAATATTTTGTGACGAAAGTTTTTGTCGCCAAAAGTCTCATACAGTATTTTTAGCAGCGAAAATTTTTGCAGCTAAAAGAAATTTATTCCACATTGAAGTAAAATGTGTGGAGCATTTAACGGCGAAAATTTTCGTCGCTAAAAGTCTAATGCACTAGTTTTAGTGACGAAAATTTTATACACACACACACACACACACACACAAATCAATTAGCATAAAAATATAACACTTTTACTGATGAAAACTTTCGTCGGTAAGAGTATTCCCGACGGTTTTGGTTCATCAGTAAAAGTCAGGGCGAAAATTTCTTATTCCCGACGAAAGTTTTCGTCGGTGAAAGTCAGGGCGAACATTATTCCCCACGGTTTTAGTTCATCTATAAAACTTAGGGCAAAAATTTTCTAACTTAAATATACCACTTTTCCGGACAACCATTTTCGTCGGTAAAACAATTATTCCCGACGGTTTTGGTTAGTCGGTAAAACTCTTACCGCCAAACTTTTTCAAGATAGGGGGAAAATAATTGAATGATTATTCCCGACGACATTATTCGTCAATAAAAATATTATTCCCGATGGTTTTGGTTCATTGGTAAAACTCTTAGTGGGAAACTTTTCATGGCAGCGGGAAAATTTTCTAAATTTTTGTCATTATTACCGACGAAAGATTTCGTCGGTAAAAGTCAAATTGAATATTATTCCCGACGGTTTTAGTTCATCGGCAAAACTTGGGTCAAAAATTTTCTAACATAAATAAACAACACTTTTGCTGACGAGAACGTTCGTCGGTAAAAGTCTTTCTCTGGTTTTTACCGACAAAACTATTCGTCGGTAAAAGTCTTAGTGGAATATTTTCTAAGTAAAAAATACAACACTTACCAACGCCCATTTTCGTCGGTGAAAATATTATTCCCGATGGTTTTAGTTCGTCGGTAAAACTCTTACCGCGAAACTTTTTCAAGATAGCGCGAAAAAAGTTAAATGATTATTCTCAACGAAATTATTCGTCGGTAAAACTCTCAGTGGAAACTTATTTTTTCCGACGAAATTATTTATCGGTAAAAATATTATTCCTGACGGTTTTGGTTCGTCGGTAAAACTCTTAGTTGGAAACTTTTCATGGCAGCAGGAAAATTTTCTAAGTTAAAAATTATGTTATTATCAACGAAGAAAGATTTCGGTAAAACTTAGGTTAGATTGAACATTATTCCCGACGGTTTTAGTTCATCGGTAAAACTCAGGTCGAAAATTTTGTAACTCGAATACACAACACTTTTGCCGACGAGAACGTTTGTCGGTAAAAGTCTTTCTATGATTTTTACCGATGAAAATATTTGTCGGTAAAAGTCTTAGTGGAATTTATTCTAAGTGAAAAATACAACACTTTTACCAACAAAAATTTTCGTCGGTAAAAATATTATTCCCGACGGTTTTAGTTCGTCGGCAAAAGTTTGGGCGAAAATTTTCTAACTTCAATACACAACACTTTTGCCGACGAAAACTTTCATCGGTAAAAGTCTCTCTGATTTTTACCGATGAAAATATTCGTCGGTAAAACTCTTAGTGGGAAAATTTTCAAAATGGCGGGAAAATAACTTTTACCGACGAAAATTTTCATTGGTAAAAAAATTATTTCCGACGAAAAAAAATTTCGTCAGTAAAAGTGCTGTTTTACCGATGAAAATAAATTTCGTCGGTAAAACTGTACTTTTACCAACGAAAAATATTTCGTTGGTAAAAATATTGTCGCGAAAAATGCTGTTTCTTGTAGTGTGTTGTGCAACACCACCACTGTGCTCGATGTTGTGTTGACGTTATTAATTTCTGTAGACTCCACCGTGGTATATGTTACCTATGTTGTCTGTCCATTTTATGTAGAGCTGGGCATCGGACCGAGTCGGCTTTGATTTGGCCCAACTCGACTCGGTTCGAATTTAACATGGCCCAACCAGAACTCGGACCGAACCGGAACCGAGTCTGAGTCAGTTGACTCGGTCCGACCCGAACATGTACTGGTCTGAACCGATCCAAGGATCGGATTTTGCAAGGTTCAGATCGGATTGCAACTCATCTCTAGATATGAGTCCTTCAAAGTTTTTTTTCAACAAAGGCATAAAAAAACTACCTTGAAATTTCAAAGTTTTAGTTATCAGGAAAACCCAATTCCTGAAATAAAAGGAAAAAGCTTAGAAAATTTAAAAAGATTGAAATTTTCAAGCACTCCAGTAAAAACCCACTTCACAAATCAGGAGAGAGAGAGAGAGAGAGAGAGAGAGAGAGAGAGAGAATTCTTACTATTTGCATATGAAATACTTCTCTGAAAATTTCAATATTTTTAGCTTTTAAAGAAAACCCAGGTAATGCCCCTGTGTTTTCAAGACCCGAGTATATAACTCATTTCCTAAAAACCCGAGTGTTAGCTTACAAAATCCAATGTAAATTTGAACTATTTATCATTAATCAGAGTTAACAGCAATGAAGCTATATTAAACCATGCATTGTATAAAAACATTCTGATCAGTATAAAATTCCAAATGTAATGCTCATACAGGACTTATACAATCACAAATAACCAAGTTCATTAAACATAAGCAGGAATCTATCAACTAGTGGTGAAGCTCAATATGGGCCGCAGAGAACCCGTCTAGCTCCTCAGTTACCCGGTCTGCTCTAGCAACCCAGTGAACAACATTAGCTCGCCCTACACCTGCATCAACTGTTACGGTTTGATAGCATCAATGGCTATCGCAGTGAGGAGCACCCTCTAAGATTACGCACTTATCATTCATAATCCAACATAAATCGCAATATATGAGAATGAGCATTTTAAATAACACAATTCAAGAATCATGATCATGCATTCAAAATTAAGCTAGTTAACACAATTTCAACATTAAGGGAGTGTAATGAAAACTGCAATGCAAAAGGGACATATTAAGATAGTCAAACAGTCAATCTTACGACCTTCATAAAATGACTAGAAAACGACTTTCAACCGTCTACTTCACCCGAAAATCATATCGTACATGAACACCGCAAGATGGCTAGGAAATTGCTAAGCGAACACCTACTTCACCAGAAAATCATGGTACGACTGAACACCGCAAGATGAAGAGAAAAATAAAATACAAACTCTAGACCACCCAAAAATCATATTGTACGTGAACACCGCAAGATGGCTAGGAAATTGCTAAGAGAACACCCGCTCCACTCGGAAATCATGGTATGACCGAACACCGTAAGGTGGCTAGAAAACCAACATATAAACTCTAGACCACCCGAAAATCATATCGTATGTGAACACCGCAAGATGGCTAGGAAATTACCAAGTGAACCGCTCCACCCAGAAATCACAATACGACCGAATACTGCAAAATGGCTAAGAAACAATAAGAACTACAAATATAACCATCAAGCCTCAAAAGGGCACTAACGACCCATTAAATCCATAATGGGCAAATAGACGATCCAAGCCACGTAGGGCAAACATGAACCGCAAGGTGGAGTCCATAACAAGTCTCATCCTATCCATTAAATGATCACAAGTAGCAACGTCTAATCAACTAGCAAGTTATACAAATGGAAATAGCATGTGAGCATCAAATCATTCATACTTGCTAAAAATAAAGAGACATGTCCATTATATGAATCAATTTCACAACAGATCACCATTTTCATGTAATAAGGTAAGTAACTCAATAAGAGAAATCAATGTACCATCCTTATCTAGATTGATGAATTTAAGTGGGAAGCTTAAAGGGTGAGTCCTCACCTTGGTTAATTCAAGAGGACATCAACTTGAACTACTCCAATGTGCACAAACTCTACTCAGTACCCACACTAAGCCATCTTGGACTTGAGTTAGTTCAAGCAAAGAGGATCTATGCATATGAGATTTGAACCATTAGCAACTAAATAAAGATTTAGTAAATAATAACATAGTTAGACATGATTTAACATGAATTTTAAATGAAGTGGCTCACCCATGCATCCCTCCCCGCCCCCCAGCAATCAACTCACAGATTGGGCCATTTTCCGGCCTAGTAGCTATGCATAGGAGCACTAGGTTGGGCTCTTCTTAGCCCACTACATCGTTTTTAGAGGGGCTAGCCTACTATGCTGTTTTCAAAGGGCTGGCCAGTGGGGTACGGGCCCACTTGTTTATCGCCAAGTGGCTACAAGACAAATACATCATGGTTGGTCTCGCCCAGCACCGTCCAGATGGACAGTGAGGCTGTAAAACACATGCGTCGCGGTGGCATCCCACCGTCCCAATCAAGTGGACGGCGGAGATATATAATACATAAATCATGGTGGCCTAACGTGGGACCATGAATGGAGTGGATACCACACTACATCAGGGTGGGATCCACATGAAATTTAGATATGCCGCATTCTCGTTGCAGTGCCATCAAATGATCTCAATAAATGGCTGGACGGCCTAGATACAACACATATGCATGGTGGGCCCCACTGGTTGTGGGCCACCCAGGTAGTGGGCCAGGCCGTGGGCCTCTCATGAACAACCCAGAGGCCTGAGAAGGTTTCAACGATGGATGTTAGTTCCCCACTATCCAGCAGCGTTTGTCCTGCTACTGGACGGTGTGGACGTGTACATCATCAAGGTGGGATCTACACAGATGGACGGTTGAAGAAACACATGCTCCTCGGTGACCCCACGTGGGTGTGGGCCACACGGTTGCAGTCCATCACGTGTATGATGTGATGTGGCCCACTGAGATGCATCTCAGTCGAGGCCAGCAGAGCTGGGACGGTGCCAGAGCTCGGCTCAGTTTATCAGACCGATTTTGCATTTAGCGACCTGATTAGAAAGCGTCATTTGAATGATCTCGAGCGTAGAAATGGAGGGTTTACCTATCAACGAGAACAGGTGCGTCTGGAGCAGCAGTTTAACACAGGGATGACTCGGCTGGTGCGGCAACGGTTTGACAACAGCAACAATACATTTATATATATTTTATTTTATTTCCTTTCTTCTCCTTCCTCCCTCATTAATTTATTTTCAGACCTTCACAAGGCCTGGTCTCGACCAAAATCGCACCCAACTCGGACCGAGTCGGTGCCGATTAAACTAGGAAGACAAGCTTGCCGTTAATGGCAACCTGAAATCCGGCGATCCTGGCTTCAATCTGCTCCATAGGATCGATTCTACTCGATCCCAGCATGCTTCCTGACCATTATTTTTTAAGCTTCGAACTGATTTTCACGGTGGGTTTGAGCTTCGAAAGAAACTGGCGAGTTTTGGAGGTGCGGCTGCAAGGAGTAGAGCAGCGAACCCTTTGCAATATAAACTCTCTGTTTTGATGCCCTAAACCTCCCAACACCGTCGGATGGAGGACGCACTGCCAAGATTCGATCATGCTGTCTGGTTTCTTGAAACGACTAGTAAAACCATGAGTTCTTTTCACCGGTTTTCTACAAAAACCTAATCCATGCCAACAGAAAATGGATGGCTGCAATGGGCTTAAATGAAGGGTTAGGATCTCAGAAAACAACCCCACGCGGATTACCAGCGTGGAAAGGCAAGAAAAACGGAGGTTTTTCGTTTTTGGAAAGGAGTGTGTCTTTAAGCCTGATTTGTGGTTGACGTTGTGTGTAGACGGATGCGATTCAACGGCCGAATCGACCATAGAGTTGTTCGTCTTCGGGTTTTCTACAATATGGACGGTTCGGATCTCCTAGTGTCCGCTGATGGTGGGCCACAACGGTTACAAATGGACGAGGATCCGTCCGTTCAAAATCAGCTGCGCGCGGTAAGGAATTTCCTTCTTTGGAGAATTTCGGTCAGATCTGCTCTGACCGATCTCCCTGGTTCAGTGCACAGCGGGTGCACTTACCACTGTGCATATGCAGTAATTGTGGGGTCCACAGTGATGTCTGTGATCTGATCCATGCCGTTCATCAGTTTTTTCAGCCTGACCTAGGGTCTTGCCTAAAGAATGGGGTAGATTCACAGCTTAGGTGGGCTATACACGCCAATGTCATGTGCGATTGGTGGTCTGCGCGGCCCATGGAAATCTTAAGTGGAATCCGGCCCATCCATTAGTTTCAAAAACAATATATATTAAGTAATAAAAATTACATTAATATATAATACAATATATGTTATAAACGTATGATACATTATATTTATTAATAATTATTTATCAATTAATAACGTTTTTAATTTGAAATATATATATATTATATATATATATATATATAAGTATTAATTATTCTAAGTGATGTATATATATATATATATATATATATATATATATATATATATATATATATATATATATATATATATATATATATATATATATGGTATAATATAATAATATGTAGTTTAAATTACAAAATGTAATTATTAGTCGTTATATATCAATTACATGAAAATGTGTTGACATACAATTTATTTTATATATAGTTTAAATAATGTAAAATAAATAGTATACATGATTTGTATAATTTAAGTAACATATGTATTATATATTACAAATGATTAAAAATCATTTTGTATTATAATATATTTATACATTTAGAGTGAGTTATTATGGATCAACTTAAGATGGGCCACCCATTTGACTTTGAGTATAGCTTAGGTGGGCCACATTTAGTGATAATTGGGTTTTATACTCGATTATTATAAATCCGATAGTTAGCCTCATTCCAAATCGATTATCAATGGTCCTCAGAGTCAAGTGAAGCATCTAGGTGAAGTCCAACGATCACTTTAGATGATCAAAACCCCAAACAGATGATGAGAGGTTCTGATCTGAAGATCGATCTTATATCTAACCATTGATCCTCAATTTCTCGAGATCCGACAACACAGACGTTCCATATTTACTTTTCACTAGCTTTAGATATCCCTAAGACTGTATAAGTGGAAAACTAACCTTTGATCCTATGGTTAGAAGGTTCGGCTCGATTTATGGATGCAAATTTCCCTAATGGCCAAGTTTAGGATAGGTGCGTGAATGTTTACTTAAATTGGGATTGCATTTATACTAAGTCAGGTTACCATGGTAACACCCAAGTACAGAAAAGTATGGGGTGTTACAACCCAATTCTTGAAATGGAAAGAAATGACCAAAACCTCAAAAAGATTGGATTTTTCTTGTATCCTAGATCTTGAAAACTATGAACAAGCAATGGAATGGATTCAATATAAAACCTATTTCCCAAAATGATAGAAAAAAGGGTTGTGAAAGACGGGAATTTAGAAATATCTAAAAAAAAATAGAGAAAATGGGTTCCCCTATTGTTAAGACTCAAATATTGCATATTTTTCCCTATTTATATCTTGGTTTTATGAACATAAATCATCTTAATATTCTATTTTACTCATGCATGTGTTGCAAGGTGAATTTCAATACTTGGATTGAAAAAAGGTGCTAAAAAGCATGGATTTGATGCTCAAGAATTACCAAGGCAAGGGATGGATCTTAGGAGACCAAGATTGAAGAATTCACATGCCAAAGATCCAAGAAAACTAAGTGAGGAATGAAGAGAATCGAAAATTTGAAGTGAAGAATCCTGAATCGTCCTGAAAAAGTGTATTTTGAAGCTGTGAAGTTTATTTGAGAAACTGCACAGCAGCAAGTTTGTTTTAAACAAACTATGTAGCGAGAAGTCTATTTTAGAAAAATACGTATATTTGAGGCGATTTCTAGGGTTTTTCAACTTTGTACGAAAATTGGAGTTCCCTACTTATAAATAGAGCTTCTTAGGGCATTCTTAAACATTATTCAAGGCATCCCAAAGCAAACTTTAGGATTTTGAAAGAGTTTTTTAGTTTTATTAAAGCTTTATAAGTTGTTTTTAAAAAAAAAAAATTTAAAAATAGATCTTTTCTATTTGCATTTATTCTTTCTTGTTTCTTTCTTTCTGTAATTTGATTATGTTTTTCTAAGTTCCTTTTAGCCCAAGCTAGAAGGGAAGCACATGGGTTTAATATTTCTTTAAGATTATGATGATTGATTGTTTTAATGATGAGAAGAATGGGGTATGCATGTTATCTATTATTTAGGTTTTGTTTTTTATCTTCTTGTGAGATCCATATGTTTCCATCATATGAGATCCACATTGATGGATAGGCTTACCCATGATCAATCAGATTTCCTAGATAGGAGAGGTTCTCAACTTGTTATATTTCTTTGATATTAATTATCCTATAGATATTGAATACTTAAAATCACTGACGCTTAAGAATATATGTGAATGGGGCAAATCCATAATTTTCTAATATTTTATATCACTTATTAAAATATTTAAACTTTTTTATTTTTCGACTAGGCTGACCATAGTGCTCGGATCCTAGTTGTGGTATCCAAGTCATCATGATTTTGGAATATTAACCTATGTGTGGAACTTTGAAGCTTGGGTGTTATTTTGTTCAGTTGAATTACATCCATTCAAAAATCGCAAAACCAAATCATCAGATTAATTTTTATTACTTTGTTTTGCATTTGATTTTTCTTTTCTTCTCACAATTCATCTCCCTGTGGGATCGACCCTGTATTCACGGGATACTACTGACGAACCTTTGCACTTGGAGGCAAGTAACCACTTATTTTGTGGAATTTTCCTTTTTTAATTGAAATTTCATGAGTTGAGAGCAACCTATGTTTGTAAAATTAGGGGGAAAAAAAGAAAAAAAAAATTGGATGAAAGACGATAAGAAGAAAGGGGGAAAAAAACAAATCTAACCTTTTTGTCAGGGTCGGGTCGTCGGTTCGGGCCCATTCGGTCCGGGTATTCGGTCTGGATCTACCCGAATACAGTACTATCCGAACCCGACTTGAAATAAGGTCGAATCTAGACGATCAGAATCGATCAGGCCCGATCTAGACCATCGATTCTGTTCGGAACGGTACCAAGTCCGGTGTGGTCGGGTCGGATCCACCGGATCGGGCACAAGTTGCCCACCCCTAATTTTATGATAGCATTTTAGGGGGACGTGTCAAAAAATGAGGTAGATCCATGGAGCACACCATAAAAATAGTTAGGAAACTCCACCGTTGAAACTTTATTGAGCCCACAATGACATTTATTTGCTATCGAACCTATTCATGAAGCCACACAGACCTTAAAGAAGGAAAAACACTAATATGCGATTAATTCAAAACTCCATGTCCCCTTAAAAGTTTTTAATGACAGACATTCAACCTACATTGCTTTTTGTATTGTGGTCCACTTGAGCTTTTGATCTGCCTTATTTTTGGAGCCATACCCTAAAATGGTCTCGTAAAATGGATGGACAGTCTGGATATAGCACATACATCATGGTGAGACCCAAAGAACTAGGTCATCGGCTGCACACCATGCAATCCTTCTCGGGTACTTGTTATCATAAATCTTGACTGTGGGCCCAACTTGATGTATGCTACCTACATCCACGCCATTTTAACAGCTCATTTTAAGAGTTGATCCCAAAAGGGGAATGAACTATTTTTTCAAGCTTGGGAGCGCTTCAAAGACATTCTAATTACTTGTCCATATCATGGTTATGAACCATGGCACGTGATTCATGCTTTCCGAAAGGGGCTCACCATGGATACCCGTCAGGTCATAGAGATGATGTGTGGTGAAACCTTTCTTGACAAAGATCGTAATGAGGCTTGGGATTTTCTAGATATGTTAGCAGAGAATACACAAACATAAGATGTCTCTGCTAAATCAGACCAAACTAGACCCATTCCTAGAGAGAAAGCGGGGATGTATGTCCTAAGAGAGGAAGATGACCTTAATGTAAAATTCGCTGCATTGGCTAGAAAGGTCGAAGCCTTAGAAATTAGGAAGGTTGATATGGTTAAAGCAAACACTTCCTTAGGTAATTTTTGTAGTATTTGTGGTGGTACAGACCATGACATAAAGGATTGTCTAATAATCTCAGTTGTACAAAATATCACGCATGAGCATGATCAAGCAAATGCTATAAATAACTAGCAAAGGTCAGTTATGCAACTAATGAGAAACACGTATAATCCAAAATGGTGTAACCATCCTAATCTTAGTTGGAGGAATGAACCACAAATTAATGCACCCAATGCACCTCAAATGCCTCCACAAAATAACTTCTTTGAGGCACCTAACAATGTACCATATGTGCCCCCACCAAAGCAATCATCTATGGAGGATGCATTGACCACATTCATAAACTCTCAAGCTAAAATGAATCGGTCTCTAATCCAATCAAATTAGGAATAAAAGACATTTGTGGATAGGATTGAGTCTCAACTAAATGCAAGGGAAAAAAGGCACCCTTCTTTCTCAACCTGTGCTAAACCCTAGAAACACACATTTCGTTGGAGACTTAAATCCAAGTGAGCTATATCATGAACAAGTTAAGGTCATCATTACCTTGAGAAGTGGAAAAGAGATCGATAATAAGATAATGCAACCGGTAGAAATATCAGAGGATGAGCCACTGTCTTAAGAAAATGATAAACCGGCTATGGTTCAAGAGCCACAACAGCAAAAGGATAAAGAGATTAAGTCATATGAGCCTCCAGTTCCGTTGTCATCTAAACTTCGGAATCCAACTGTCCCCATGAAATATCAAGAGGTGTTGAATGTGCTCTAAAAGGTTACTATCAATATTCCTCTGCTTGATGCCATTAGACAAATTCCATCATATGTTAAATATCTTAAGGACTTGTGCACTGTAAAGAGGAAATTAAATGTGCACAAAAAAGCCTTCCTTACTAAGAAAGTGAGCGTTATCATTCAATAAAGGGTTGTACCTAAATACAAAGACCCGGGAAGTCCCACTATTCCTTGTATTATTGGGAATTTCCAAATTAAGCATGCTTTACTAGATTTGGGTGCAAGTGTCAACTTAGTACCTTATTCAGTTTACAAACAAATGGGGTTAGGCGAGCTTAAACCAACCATGATTACACTCCAGCTCACTGACCGCTCCATTAAGGTATTAAGGGGAATTTTAGAGGACGTGTTAGTCCAAGTGGAGAAATTCTACTTCCCCATGGATTTTATTGTACTAGAAATTAAACCATGTGTAAATGCTAGCACTCAAGTTCCCTTCATTTTAGGCCACCTATTCCTAGCAACTTCAAATGCAATCATAAATTGCAGGAATTGAATGATGAACTTGTCTTTTGGTAACATAACTCTAGAGCTAAATATCTTCAATTTATGTAAGCAGCCCATTGATAATAATGAAATCCATGAGCTGAATTTCATGGATTGCTTGATAGAAGAAGAGGAATTGGAACCTAGTTTGACTGAGGAATTGACTCAAGTCATTGGGGACTTGAAAAATTTTAATTTAGAAAAAGTGTTTGTTGAAATTTGTGATGATAATGAGAGCACTACTACCTAGGACATTGGTATGTACCAATGGAAATCACGCACTCGAATCCTATCTATCGAGGACTCGCGACCTCTTCCATCACCAACCAATGTTCCCAAGCTTGATTTAAAACCACTACCAAATGAGCTTAAGTATGTATACTCAGGTGAAAATAAAACTTATCCTGTGGTGATCTCTTCATTTTTAGACAAGGATCAAGAGATTAAATTGTTGAATGTTCTAAGGGACCACAAAGGAGCTTTGGGCTGGGCCATTTCTGATATCAAGGGTATAAGCTCTTCCATTTGCACCCATCGGATCCACCTCAATGAGGATGCCAAACCAATTAGATAACCTCAAAGGCATCTCAATCCAAACATGATGGAAGTTGTAAAAAATGAGGTGATCAAATTATTGGATGTGGGAATCATCTACCTAATATCCGATAGTGTTTGGGTGAGTCCAACTCAAGTAGTCCCAAAGAAATCCGAAATAACTATTGTGCAGAATTCTAATAATGAACTCATACCAACACGTGTCACCACTGGTTGGCATGTTTGCATTGACTATAGAAAATTGAACCAGGTCACAAAGAAGTACCATTTCCCTCTACCATTCATTGATCAAGTTTTAGAGGGTAGCAGGTCACTCCTTCTATAGTTTTCTTGATGGATATTCTGGATATAACCAAATTGAGATAGCCTTGGAAGATCAAGAGAAAACCACATTCACTTGTCCATTTGGCACGTTTGCTTTACGGATGCCATTTGGATTGTGTAAGGCTCCAGCAACTTTCCAACGGTGTATGATATTTTTTCAAATATGGTTGGGAAGTTTCTTGAGGTTTTTATGGACGACTTCTCTCTATTTGGGAGTAGTTTTGAGGAATGCATTAACAATTTATCTCTTGTCTTGTTTAGGTGTGAAGAGAAACACCTTGTCTTAAATTGGGAGAAATGTCATTTCATAATTCAAAAGGGAATTGTTTTAGGTCATGTTATCTCCAAAAATGGAATTGAGGTAGATCGCTCAAAACTTGACATTATAGCTGATCTACCTATCCCCTGAACTGTTAGAGATATTAGATCACTTATAGGGCATGCTTGTTTTTATAAAAGATTCATCAAGGACTTTAGTGTCATTACTAGACCCTTGACTAAACTTCTTCAAAAAGATGTTCCATTTAAGTGGACGGATGAGTGTACAAGTGTCTTTAATAAAATTAAATCATTCCTTACTACTACACCTATCATGCGTCCACCAGATTGGACACTTCCTTTTGAACTTATGTGTGATGCAAGTGACTATGCCATAGGGGCTGCTTTGGGCCAAAGGAAAGATAAATGGCCCTACGTTATTTACTATGGGAGTGAACTCTAAACTAGGCCCAAGTAAACTACTCAACAACTGAAAAAGAGTTACTTGCAGTAGTTTTTACTTTGGATAAGTTTAGGTCCTACTTGTTGGGATCCAAAGTGGTCATTTTCACGGACCACTCGGCTTTGAAATATTTGCTATCTAAGAAGGATACAAAGCCAAGACTTTTGAGATGGATCTTCCTACTCCAAGAATTTGACTTAGATATAAAAAATAAAAAATGAGTAGAAAACGTAGTGGCCGATCACCTTTCTAGATTGGTTTTAGATGATTCTACTGAGGAGATGCATATCCAAGACACTTTCCCTGATGAACAATTATTTGCGATCTCCAAATTGCCTTGGTATGCGGATATAGTGAAACTATCTTGTAACGGAAAAAATGCCATATCATTGGAAGTCACAAGATAGGAAGTGTTTTGAAACCGAGGTTAAGAACTTCTTCCGGAATGACCTGTATTTATATAAATATGGGACTGATCAGATTTTTAGACGTTGTGTCCCAGAGGATGAAGTTCAGAGTGTTATTTCTTTTTGCCACATGGAAGCATGTGGTAACCATTTTTATGCTAAGAAAACCACTGCAAAAATCCTGTAGTGTGGTTTTTACTGGCCCACCATGTTTAAAAACACCTATGCTTTCTGTGTTGCTTGTGATAGATGTCAAAGGTTGAGAAGAATGTCCTAGCGCAAACATGATGCCTTTGTCCCCAATTTTACCATTGGAGATTTTTTATTGTTGGGGTATTGATTTTATGGGCCCATTTCCATCTTCTTTTAGATTTCTTTATATATTGGTTTGTGTGGACTATGTTTCAAAGTGGATTGAGGCACTTCCAAGTAGAACCAATGACAACAAAGTGGTCATACGATTCCTCAAGGAAAATAATTTTTCTAGATTTGGAACTCCAAAGGCCATCATTAGTGATGGCGGGTCTCACTTTTGCAATAGGACTTTTGAGGCTTTGATGAAGAAATATGGCATCAAGCATAAAGTGAGCACCTCATATCACCCACAAACGAGTGGACAAGCTAAGATTTCTAATCGAAAAATCAAACACATTTTAGAAAAAACTATAAGGCCAAATAGGAAGGATTGGTCCCTTAGACTATCCGACGCTTTTGGGCTTATAAGACTGCTTATAAGACCCCAATTGGAATGTCTCCATACAGATTAATGTATGTGAAGGCTTGCCACTTGCCTGTGGAATTGGAACATAGATCTTACTGGGCAATAAAGAAATTAAATTTTGATATAGACCAAACAAGTGGACAAAGGAAATTAGAGTTGAATGAATTAGAGGAATTGAGGAGAGACTCTTATGAAAATTCTAAAATCTACAAAGAGAGGACCAAAGTTTTTCATGACAAAAATATCCTGAAGAAGAATTTTGAACCTCAGTAAAAGGTCTTATTGTACAATTCCAGTCTCCAGTTCTTTCTGGGAAAGTTATCAAGATGAATAGGCCACTTCATTGTGAAGAATGTTCATACTCATGGAGCTGTTGAAATTGAGAATCCACGTAATGGCAATGTGTACAAGGTTAATGGTCAAAGATTGAAGCCTTATGTGGAAAACTTTCATTTGGGAGAGGAGTCCGTCCCTCTTCATGAGTCAGAATATTCAGATTGATGCTCCTAATCTGACGGAGCATTTCTGTAGGATTTGTATCATATTCAAATTTTTTTTTTTTGGTCATCTTGTATGTGAGTTCTTCATGGTAGGTATTATCCACCATTTCTTTTATTTTTATTGTTCTCTGCATTACATTATCATTACATTGGGGACAATGTAGATTTTAGGTTGGGGGGTGTGGATAGTCATCCATGTGATTTTTATTTTATTTTTTTATGTTTCAGTTTTTTAAAAGGTTTTTTTAGGTTTATGGGAAAAAATTTCAACATTTTAAAAGTAATATGTTTATATAGAAGAATGTAAACATAATATTATGCGAATTCCAAAGGCAAAGTTTATATTTATTCTAGGTTAATAGTAGTCAGAATTTTGATAACTGAAAATTATAGACTTGAGTTCAATTATTTAATCACTAGTTTAAAGTGAGTTATAATTTGATGTACTGGATTCACAATACACCCTAGCTAACTAAGTGAGGAATATGATATGTAAACTAGAATAACAATTTTTTATTCAAACAAGGTTGAATGAACTAGTATCATTGATATATGCTTAAAAGAGATAATAATGAAGGAAAAAAAAAGAGTGATGGAAAAAGAAAATTTTATTATAGAGCATGAATGCAATGACCATAACAATCGTGTCAATAATTCGGAGTAAGGATACCTAAGTATCCATTACTGTTACCATTACAAGTACGATACCTTAGGTTATGAAGCAAATCCAGTGGTAATCTTCATCTAAGGGTGGTCTATAATAATGAGGATATGATGATAAAAAAAGAAATGTCATGAAGAAAATGAGATAACTAGAGATTTCATATTCTTGGGATAATTGAAAGGAGTTAGGATAGGGAACATGCATATTTCTCAAAGTTAGACTAGTGTCATGGAGCACATAAGGATATTGGATCATAACTATTCTAAATTTTGATTAGGTCTCTTAACTCAAGGATGTAATGGATTAAGAAATTGAGATTCTAACTAACTCCAGACTTAGGGTAAGTATTATTTTATTTTGGAGTTCATATGATGAATGGAAGCATAATTGTATAAATTTCTAAGCGTTGAACTATTTTTCATGTTTTCAATATTTATGGGTAACATTTCTGGAAACTCTCACGAGACTATAACTCGTCCACTAGGGGAAACCTAGGGGTTTAAAGGCTTGTTGCATATGCTAAATGCAATTGAGATTACCTACAAAAGTGGCGTAGTTAAATTTTTTTTCTTTCGTTTTAATTTTGTTTCTAAAATTAGTTTTATTCTTATTTTTATTTTTATTTTTTTCATTTATTTTGCTCGGGACTAGCAAAATGCTAGTTGGGGGTGTGTTGAGACTCAAATATTACATATTTTTCCTTATTTATATCTTGGTTTTATGAACATAAATCATCTTAATATTCTATTTTACTCATGCATGTGTTGCAAGGTGAATTTAAGTGCTTGGATTGAAAAAGGGTTCTAAAAAGCATGGATTTGATGCTCAAGAATTACCAAGGTAAGGGATGGATCTTAGGAGACCAAGATTGAAGAATTCACATACCAAAGATCCAAGAAAACCAAATGAGAAATGAAGAGAATCGAAGATTTGAAGTGAAGAATCCTGAATCGTCCTGAAAAAGTGTATTATGAAGATGTGAAGTTTATTTTGGGAAAATGCGCAGCAGCAAGTCTGTTTTAAACGAATTATGCAGCGAGAAGTCTATTTTAAGAAAATACATATATTTGAGGGGATTTTTAGGGTTTTTCAACTTTGTACGAAAATTGGAGTTCCCTACTTATAAATAGGGTTTCCTAAGGCGTTCCTAAACATTATTCAAAGCATCCCAAAGCAAACTTTGGGGTTTTTAAAAGAGTTTTTTAGTTTTATTAAAGCTTTATAAGTTATTTTTTTTTTATTTTAAATCTTTTCTATTTGCATTTATTCTTTCTTGTTTCTTTCTTTCTACAATTTGATTATGTTTTTCTAAATTCCTTCTAGCCCAAGCTAGAAGGGAAGCATACGGGTTTAATATTTCTTTAAGATTATGATGATTAATTGTTTTAATGATGAGAAGAATGGTGTATGCATGTTATCTATTATTTAGGTTTTATTTTTTATCCTCTTGTGATATCCATATGTTTCCTTCATATAAGATCTACATTAATGGATAGGCTTACCCTAGATCAATCAGATTTCTTAGATATGAGAGGTTCTCAACCTGTTATATTTCTTTGATATTCATTATCCTATAGATATTGAATACTTAAAATCACTGACGCTTGAGAATATATGTCAATGGTGCAAATCCATAATTTTCTAATATTTTATATTACTTATTAAAATATTTAAACTGTTTTATTTTCCGACTAGGCTGACCATAGTGCTCAGATCCTAGTTGTGTTATCCAAGTCATCATGATTTTGGAACATTAACCTATATGTGGAACTTTGAAGCTTGGGTGTTATTTTATTTAGTTGAATTACATCCATTCAAAAATCCCAAAATCAAATTATCAGATTAATTTTTATTACTTAGTTTGTTTTGCATTTGATTTTTTTTTTCTTCTCACAATTCATCTCCCTGTGGGATCGACCCTGTATTCACGGGATACTACTTACGAACCTTTGCACTTGGAGGCAAGCAATCACCTATTTTGTGGAATTTCTCTTTTTTAATTGAAATTTTAGGAGTTGAGAGCAACCCATGTTTGTAAAATTAGAGGGAAAAAAAGAAAAAAAAATTTGGATGAAAGACGGTAAGAAGAAAGGGGGAAAAAACAAATCTAACCTTTTTGTCCAGGTCGGGTCATCGATTCAGACCCATTCGGTCCAGGTATTCGGACCGGATCTGTCTGGATACAGTACTATCTGAACCTGACTCAAAATAAGGTCGGATCTGGATGATCAGAATCGATCAGGCCCAATATAGACCATCGGTTCTGTTCGGAACGGTACAAAGTCAGGTGTGGTTGGGTCGGATCCACCGGATCGGGCCCAAGTTGCCCACCTCTAATTTTATGATAGCATTTTAGGGGAATGTGTCAAAAAATGAGGTAGATCCATGGGGCACAGCATAAAAATAGTTTGGAAACTCGACCGTTGAAACTTTATTGAGCCCACAATGACATTTATTTGCTATCGAACCTATTCATGAAGCCACACAAACCTTGAAGATGGAAAAACACTAATACACGAGTGATTCAAAACTCCGTGTCCCCTTAGAAGTTTTTAATGACAGACATTCAACCTACACTGCTTTCTGTTTTGTGGTCCACTTGAGCTTTTGATCTGCCTTATTTTTGGAGCCATACCCTAAAATGGTCTCGTAAAATGGATGGACGGTCCGGATATAGCACATACATCATGGTGAGACCCAAAGAACTAAGTCATCAGCTGCACACCACGCAATCCTTCTCAGGTACTTGTTATCATAAATCTTGACTGTGGGCCCAACTTGATGTATGCTACCTACATCCACGCCATTTTAACAGCTCATTTTAAGAGTTGATCCCAAAAATTAATTTGATAATAATCTTCGGTGAACGGCAACACAAAAACAGGGGTGATTGAATATCCACCATTAAAAACTTATTTGTGGCTACTGTAATTTTTATTTGCCATCCAAACTGTTGATAGGGTCACAAAGAACTGGACAAGGAGATCACACAAACATCAGCTTGATCTAATACTTTTATGGCCCACAGGAAGTTTTTGACGGTCAATCACCACTGTTTTCTGTGGTGTGTTCCAGCTAGATCTACTGCAACTTTTGTTCCTCGTGCCCTAAAATGAGGTGTAAAAACAGATGTACAGCATGAATGCAAGGTACATACATCAAGGTGGGCCCCACAGTCAGGGATTCAATGAAGCTGCACTCATCACAAGCAATCATCCTGGATTCTGAAATTCAGATGGCCCTGATCCTTTTAGGAAATGGATCTATGCTATCATAATTATAGGATGAGGGGCTCCGATCAGCCTAACAAAGATGAGAGCCACTCATCAGGCAGTCACCACTTTGTCTACGCCCTTATCTCACAGATCAGGCCCAGACATGTACGTACAAAGATGTGAATGATTAATAAGTGTTGGGGGCCTTGCACAAAACCTTAGGATCTAGCCCTCCAGAACAAACCAGAATTATGGATAATAAAGCAATGAAAATAATCAATGCATCAATCACACACCACACAAGAGATTTTTATGTGGAAAACCCTCAAAGAGGTAAAAACCACGGGACCTCGTCGCATCAACAATCCACTATGAAGTAGAACGTTTACAACCTTCTTCACTCACGCAGGAGTGGATGAACAATAAGAGAAATAGAGAAAACGAAGAGATCTAACCGATTATGAGGATATAGAAGCGCTGAGATATAAATTGCAAAGTAGAAAAACCTCCCCGAGCAGAACCTCCCTTCTATAAGCTTCCTCTCTCTCTTTCTCCTCTCTCTCACCTTTGATAGCCCTCTTGTATTTTTCTCATCAACACAACATACATAGAAAAATCCTAGGACCCCTTTTTATAGTTTTAGGAAACTCCTTTCCGCATCCTAGTATGCGAAAGGACTTGCGCATCCTAGTTGCGAAAGGACTTGCGCATCCTCGTTGCGAAAGGACTTTGCGCATCCCAGTTGCGAAAGGACAATGGGTCAAAAAAAACCCATCAAATCTCTCCCTTTTTGACCCAGGAGGGATTCACCTTCTTTAAGCCAGCCAAGTTTCTACAAACCTCAAACTTGCCTTTAAGCAAGGCCTTGGTCATCATATCTGACCCATTATCGTCCATGTGGACCTTCTCAAGCTGTAACACCTTCTGTTCCAAAGTATCCCTGATCCAGTGATACCGAATCTCTATGTGCTTTGACTTGAAATGCTGACTTGGATTCTTGCTCAAGTGTATAGCACTCTGACTATCGCAATAGACCACGTGCTCCTCCTGCTTTAGGCTAAGTTCCTGTAGGAACCTCTTCATCCAAAGCATCTCTTTACATGCCTCTGTGACTGCAATGTACTCGGCTTCTGTAGTTGACAATGCTACGACCTTCTGTAACTTGCTTTATCAAGAAACCGCTCCCCCTGCAAACGTGAACATGAACCCCGATGTAGACTTCTTGGAGTCTATGTCACCTGCCATATCTGCATCTGTGTAGCCCTCTAACACAGGTTTACCGTCACCATAGCATAAGCTCAACCTGGATGAGCCTCTTAAATACCGTAGTATCCATTTCACCGCTGCCCAATGCTCTTTGCCAGGATTGGCAAGATACCGGCTGACAACACCAACCGCATATGCTATGTGTGGGCGTGTACACACCATAAAGCATACATCAAACTTCCTACCGGCGACGCGTAGGGTATCTTCTCGCATCTCTTCCACTTCGCCTTCGTCTTGGGACACGCCTCGTCGCTCAACTCTGAAGTGACCATCTAGTGGAGATTGTGACCGGCTTCGCTACATTCATATTGAACCGCTCTAGGACTTTCTCAATATACCGCTCTTGTGACAGCTAGAGCTTCCTGCTGCTTCTGTCACGGGTTATCTCCATTCGTAGGATCTGTCTAGCCGGGCCCAATTCTTTCATCGCAAAAGACTTGCCCAACTCCTATTTCAGCCTATCGATCTTCTTGATGTCTTTTCCCATGATGAGCATGTCATCAACGTATAATAGCAGAACTAAGAAATCACCATCTGAGAACTTGCGCGTGAACACACAGTGGTCCGACTCCGTTCTGTCATACCCATGTTTCAACATAAACGAGTCAAACTTCTTGTACCATTGCCGTGGAGCTTGTTTCAGCCCATACAAGCTCTTCCTCAGCCTACACACCATATGCTCCTTGCCTTTGACTTCGAACCCCTCTGGTTGGTGCATGTAGATCTCTTCTTCCAGGTCACCATGGAGAAAGACAGTTTTAACATCCAACTGCTCTATCTCCAGATCCATGCTAGCCGCCAACCCAAGCAACACCCATATGGATGTCATCTTCACCACTGGTGAGAATATCTCTTCAAAGTCTATACCTTTCCTCTGACCAAACCCTTTCACCACAAGTCTGGCCTTGAACATCGTCTGTGAATTCTTCTGCTCAATCTTCTTTCTGAACACTCACTTGTTGCTCAAAGCTTTCTTGCCCTTAGGCAATTTCACCATATCATAGGTGTGGTTCTTATGCAAAGATTCTATCTCCTCTTGCATAGCTTTCAACCACTCCCCCTTATGCTCGTCGGCTAGGGCCTCAGAATAATCTTCTGGCTCTCCCCCATCAGTTAGCATAATGTACTCATGTGGAGAGTACCTCTTGGACGGCTGTCTGTCCCTAGATGACCTCCTCACCTGTGGCTCAACAGGTGGATCAAGTGGGGGCTGCTCCCCTGGTCCATCTTCTGAAGGAACTCTCTCGTCCTTTGCACCTTGCTGTACTCCCCCGTCATCAGGCACCACGGGAGGAGTAATCGGATCCATGTCCTCTAGCTCACCTGAACTAGGCTGGTTCTTCTCTGGCTTACCAATGTCTTCGATATACTGATCTTCAAAGAAAACTACATCTCTGCTCCTGACGAGCTTCTTCTCGGTCGGATTCCATAACCTGTAACCGAATTTTTCATCACCGTACCCTAAGAACACACACTGCCTGATCTTCATATCGAGCTTAGACCTCTCGTCCTTTGGTACGTGAACGGATGCCCTGCATCCAAACACTTTAAGATGACTGTACGATGGATCATATCCAGTCCACACCTTCTCAGGTACTTCTCCATTCAACGGGGCTGATGGAGACCTGTTTATCAAATACACCGCAGTGCGCATTGCTTCTCCCCAGAACGTCTTGGGCAACTTCACATGGGATAACATGCATCTGATTCTCTCAACAATGGTGCAATTCATTCGCTCAGCTACACCATTTTGCTGGGGGGTCTTGGGAACCGTCTGTTCATGCCGTATACCCTGGGACTTGCAGTACTCGTGAAAGTCGCCAGTGTATTCACCACCATTGTCAGTACGGATGCACTTCAATGGTCTACCTGTCTCTCTCTCGACCATAGCATGAAACAACTTAAACACACCAAAGACCTCTTCCTTGGATTTCAAAGCATAAACCCAAACCCTCCTAGATGCATCATCTATAAAAGTGACAAAATACAATGCCCCACCCAAGGTTTTTGTCCTCATAGGACCACAAACATCAGAATAAACCAAATCTAATGCATGCACTTTATTAACATGAGAAGTAGTTTTAATGAATGAAACTCTATGCTGTTTCCCTGATAAACAATCAAGACAGGTTTTGAGAGGTGTACCTGTCATGTCTGGAAGGAGCTGCTTCCTCGCTAGTAGCTGAAGCCCTTTTTCACTCATGTGGCCTAGACGCCTGTGCCACATGTCAATAGCTGAATCTTCCGCTGCGTTCAACCCACCCTTGCACATACTGACACTTGCCTTGTACAGGGTGCAACACTTCTTTCCTCTGGCCACGATCAACGAACCCTTGATGAGCTTCCATCACCCACCAGCAAACCGGCTTTCATAGCCATCATCATCCAACCTTCCTGTCGACATCAAGTTGAGGCGAAGGTCTGGGATATGCCTCACATCCCTGAGAACCAATGTGCAGCCCATATCGGTCTTCACACAAATATCACCGACTCCCACGATCTTTGATACGCCAGAATTTTCCATCTTCACAGTTCCATAGTCACCTGACTTGTAGCTTGTAAAGGAGTCCCTGTGTGGAGTCGCATGAAAAAAAGCTCCTGAGTCTATCACCCAGTCGGTGCCCTGACTCGTAGCCGTGAGACATACATCGTGATCTGTAGAAAGAATAACTACCATGTCGCCATCTGAAGCGACGCGGTGGAATCTGATTCATCTTCCTTCCCTTTTCCTTTCTTGTCGTTTTTCTTACCACGACATTCATGCTTGTAGTGGCCCTTCTTGCCACAATTCTAGCATTCAACCTCTTTTCTGTTACTCGACTTGCCTCTTGATTTATCTCGGGCCTTCCCGCCCTTCCTGTTCTTTCCTCTCCCCCGTTCCCGCGTCACAAGAGCCTCTTGCTGAGTAGACCCCTGAGACTTCCTCCTTGTCTCCTCATTGAAGAGACAACTGGTTACCTTGTCTCCTCTGGGGCGGAGTTACTTAGAGACACCACCAATGTCTCCCAACTGTCAGGCAATGAACTAAGCAATAGTAAAGCCTGCAATTCATCATCCAGGACCATCTTCATAGTGGTGAGTTGGTTCACTATATTGCTAACCTCATTCATGTGCTCGGCCACAGAACCACCATCCTTGAACATGAGATTTACAAGTCACCTTATCAGAAATATCTTATTACTGGCTGTCTTCCTCTCATACAGCCCTTGTAATTTTAGCCATAGGCTTTCGGCTGAGGTTTCCGTAGACACATGGTGGAACACAAAATCATCCAACCATTGTCTAATGAACCCCACCGCCTTTCGGTCCATCTTCTTCCAATCATCATCAGTCATATCCTTGGATTTTGCTGATATGCCTGAGATTGGAGAATATAGGTCCTTGCAATAAAGCAAGTCCTCCATCTTAGCCTTCCATATGGTCCAGTTAGAACCATTGAGGCTGATCATCCTTGAGCCACCTTCCATAATTCAAAACCGATCCTACCCGTTCAATGAACTTAGCTCTGATACCACTTTGTTGGGGACCTTGCACAAAACCTTCGGATCTAGCCCTCCAGAACAAACCAGAATTATGGATAATAAAGCAATGAAAATAATCAATGCATCAATCACACACCACACAAGAGATTTTTACGTGGAAAACCCTCAAAGAGGTAAAACCACGGGACCTCGTCCCGATCAACAATCCACTATGAAGTAGAACGTTTACAACCTTCTTCACTCACGCAGAGTGGATGAACAATAAGAGAAATAGAGAAAATGAAGAGATCTAACCGATTATGAGGACATAGAAATTACCGAGATATAAATTGCAAAGTAGAAAAACCTCCCAAGCGTGAACCTCCCTTCTATAAGCTTCCTCTCTCTCTTTCTCCCTCTCTCTCACCTTTGATAGCCCTCTTGTATTTTTCTCATCAACACAACATACATAGAAAAATCCTAAGGACCCCTTTTTATAGTTTTAGGAAACTCCTTTCCGCATCCTAGTTGCGAAAGGACTTGCGCATCCTAGTTGCGAAAGGACTTTGCGCATCCTAGTTGCGAAAGGACTTTGTGCATCCCAGTTGCGAAAGGACAACGGGTCAAAAAAAAACCCATCAATAAGGACCCGGATCTTTGAGTCAAGGAATCTTCACCTGTGTGTTGAGTGCGGAGAGAGTGCACTTGCTGGAACAAATGCATGTATGCATATATGATCTTTTGCCATCTATTTGTTTCGTTCACCATGGCCCACCTGATAAGTTGACTAATCAGGTTTTTTTTCTTTGTTTTTTTGGGGGAGGCGGAGGCACATATACACAGTCGGGTCCATCGATCTATAATTCATAAATTTTCAAAAAAAAATAAAAATAAAAAAATCTATAATTCATAAATTCCACATATTTATGATCATGTGGAGGCATGTATGGTGCACAACACAATGGGACCCACTTCTACTTATATCCATCATGTAATGTGGAAACTCAGCTTATGCTTTTAGATGAATGGGATGAACTTTGTCCTATTTTCAAACGCTGATGATCAACTGACTACATGCAAGGATATCATTGGTAGTGACCATTCAAGATGGGTGGCATCAAGTGTCTCACTTCCCATCTCTATCTTACAAACACAAATTAATTCTCTTAAAAAGGAGCACTTAAGTGCCAAACACACCTCATAGTGTATATGCATAATTTTAATTAGATGTGAGGTTCAGTGCACTTTAATTTCCAAATGCTCCCAAAAATCTTAGCACTAATCTATTTCGATATGGGCACTGTTGCTTTTCTACAAGCCATTCATCATGTTGCCCCTCGATTTAGATGCTAAAGTAGGTTAAAGCTATCTAAAAGTAATGGACGGGTGGAAAAAACTAAGAATGGTCCACAATGTTTGTCTGTCCCATACTTTTGAATCACTTAATTAATCTTAATGGGTCAAGCAACAAGCATCAATGGGTCAACCGTGATTTCATTTATTAATGCAAATGGGTTTCGTCTACTCTTTTGTCAGTTGTGATTTTATTTTTATTTTTAACGTAAAAGGATCTCATCCACTTTTTTTTTTCTTTTTTTTTTTCCCTTTTTTCTTTATTCCTTTCTTTGCCTGCATTTCTCTATTTCAACTGGGTTCATGAATTATGGTTAACAAACAACACACCATGTTCATGAATTATGGTTAATAAATAGTATGAGCTACAACATATTTCAGTTAAGTTTCAGGGTTACCTTATCCCATGTGGCAAACAATTGGAAGACAAGTGAAAAACCCATAAATTAAATTTAATGTTGTGTTTTCCTCTTCTTCTTTTTCACCACAATAGTAAGACAAGTAAATTTGAATCACTTATCTTAGTGGGTCAAGCAACAAGCAATAGTGAATCAAGCATGATATCATTTATTTATGCAAAAGGGTCTCATCCACTTTTTTTTTTTTTTTTTTCCTTTATTCCTTTCTTTCTTCACCTTCATTTCTCTATTTCAATTCGGTTCATGAATTATGGTTAACAAACAATAAACACAGCGTTTGTAAATTTGTTGTATTTGATGTCTTAAATCGAGTCGGATACAAGGCCTGTCGATGCCATTGACAGATTGTTCGATGTCACCTCCGATGACATCGAATAGTTTTCAATCCCAATGATATTTTCTGGATTTTCTTCAGTTGGTCACTGGACTAACCGGGCATCTTTTTAACGCCATCGATGAGTGTTCGATGCCATTGAAAATTTTTGAAAAATCATGTTTTGTCTGTGGACAGTTAAGGTGTTAGTTCAATGCCATCGATAAGTGTTTGATGCCATCGAAGGATTAGTTTCGATGCCATCTATGAGTGTTCGATGCCATCAACAGATTCTGCTCAAATTTTTCGTAGAGCTGCGAATTTGGGGGATTTGTTTCTGATTTTGTTTGGAATTCTTTATATATATATATATATATATATATATATATATATATATATATATATATATATATTTGTGTGTGTGTTTGTAAACGAGATCGTGAGGTATTCTAAGTGTTGTTAAATCATCATATGGTTTCAAAGGGTGTAGCAAGGGGGAGATTTGAGGTTGTTCGTATTGAATAAGTTATTTTTCTTTTTAATTTCTGCTTTCATAATGATATATGTCACTTTGTACAGTGATTTTTTTCTCCGAAAGGATTTTTCCGCGTTGAAATCATTGCATTCTCTATTTTTAGTTGGTACTATTGGATAGCTATCCTAAATTCATCTTTGTGTGCTTCCACGTCCCCTGACAATATTGTGGTTAAAAAAAATACGAGCTACAAGGTATATTAGCAAAGTTTCACAGTTACCTTATCCTATCCTATGTGGTAAAGAATTGTAAGATAGGTGAAAAACTAAAATAAAATCTAAGGCTATGTTTTTCTCTTCTTCTTTTTCACTGCAATATATACAAAAAATGAACGGTTTGGAAAAGTAGCTAGATGTGTCTATTATATTGTGGAGCTAAGGACAGCACAATGACTTTCATTTATAATGCCCTTTATATGACTTATATAATATTTATCCAATGTGTTAAAAAGGAACTTTCTAGCTTCTCGAGGAAGAAACTGTCGTTCCATCTCTCGATGCAACACAGGCATTCTTGTTCCTAAAAAAATTCAAAAGATGTGAGAGAGCTGATTAAATAAGAAAATGAAAAAGGGTGGCTGCTCTCTAGCACTCAATCAAACCATGAGGCCATTTTCATGAAAATTCCTTTGATTGAGGGAGACAATTAGGTGCGACCCGGACTCACTCAAGACAATACAGTTCTTACAGTGAGCCACCGTGGTGTATGTATTTTTTATTCACATCATCCATCTATTTTTCCAAGTCATTTTAAGGCATTATAAAAAAATAAAGCAAATCATACCATCAAGTGGACCATAGGAAACAATGATGATTGACTATTAATTAATGCGCAACAAAAGTTTTGGACCATGCTGTGAAGCTTGTAGTGTAATTGGGATGTTTACTTTGCTTTGATTCATGTTTATGTTAAACTTCATTGATTTCTAGGTGATTTTAAGGAATATTTTTAGTTTTCTATGGTTTGTTGTGACTCAAATTATAATAAACGTTGTGATAGCTTTGAATATCTTCCTTCCCTATTTGAGATTGTTGGATTGGTAAATCCTGTTGTTTTTCATAGTCTCCTGGGCGTGGTTGAGTGATAGAATCCCTTCCAATCTCCACAATTCTCCTCCATTGAGGCTAGATCAATGAGAAGTTTAGAGATCTGATCATCTCTTTCTCCAACTAGATAAGATAAGACTTTGATTCCAGTTGGATATATTGAAACAAGTGAGGTAGCATCTTAAGAGCTACAAGTGGATCTTTGACATCCTAGTTCCTCCCTTTAAATTCACAAGTTTCAATTACATCATTCACAATTACTCTTTCCAATTATTCAGATTTAGATTTACATCTTCTTCTAGTTCTAATTCTAGTTACTTTAGAATACACATAAGTTTAGTCCATGTGGATTCAACCTCGGTCTTACAAAGATTATTACTACATCGTTACCCTACACTTGGGGTTGTGAACAGGTGCAAAATGCGGTAGATTGGGTAAGGTAAAGGAAAGAGAGGGAATGGAAGTCGATTAGTTTTTTTTTTTTTTAAAGTTTATATATATATATATATATATATATATATATATATATATATATATATATATATATATATATATATATATATATATATATAGGGGAAAAGGTACTATGCGCTCGAGTGATTTTAACGTCCCATGAGGTCATTTGTGTGGGCCCCACCGTGATGCGTTTCGAACATCAACACCGTGCATTTGATGCGTCCCCTTTAAATTATGAGATATCTCAAAAATCAGCCGTATACGAAACTCAGGTGGGCCATACCATCTAAAATCATGTGAAGACATGCCAAAAACATAAAAAAGCACTTGGTGGGGCCCACCTGAAATTTGCATGCGCCTAAAACTTGGTCTGAACCCTCATTTAAGTGGGACACACATAATGGATGGGCTGGATTTGCAAACCACATCTCGGTGGACCCAAAAAAAATGGTTATAAATGTTTTAATGGTGCACGGCCCCTCTCAACTTTTGTATGTGGTGTGGCCCACACAAGTCACGGATTGACTTGATTTTTGAGACCTAGGCCCACGATGGAATGGTGCATCTGACTAATGGTGTTGATGTTCGAAATACATCACGGTGGGGCCCACATAGCTCGACCTCATGGGACGTTAAAATCACTCGAGCACATAGTACATTTTCTATATATATATATATATATATATATATATATATATATATATATATATATATATATATATATATATATATATATATATATATATATGCACCATGCTCTAACTTGGCTCGAACTCAACTCAAGCTTTAAAAAATAAGCTTGACTCGCCCCGAGTCAGCCTTTCAAGCCAAGGTTAAAAACAAGTCTCATTTGTGATTTATTATTTTTGTGGAATCTAATGGGCGGAATGGATTTCTTATAATTGTTATAGTGGGCCTTAAAAAATCAACGTTAGAGATCTCTCACTATTGTTTCCTTTAGTGTGACCCATCCTAATCATAGGTCAGCTTGATTTTTCAGCCTTGGATCTAGTGTGAGATTTCACAACTAAATTAAGGTCGAAGTGGATTTTATATATGCATTAAGGTGGGCTTTACTGTGCCTCCCAATTTTTTTCTTTTTTAAGAAGATAAAAAGTAGATTTCTTTCAAAGAATGCCAGCGCATATGCCAAACCTAAATCTCGTATATATGCCAAACCTAATCTCATTGCCAGGAGGATGGCACTACCATTTTTTACCGGGGCCTGCCATGATCCCTATATAAAATTCACTCTAAACATTACACGTGTAATAAGATATTAGGCCAATGCAAAAAAAAAAAAAAAAAAAAAAAAAAAAAAAAAAACCACGTTGGTCTGTAATCCAGATGGGCCACACCAAAGAAAATTAACCATTAGGATGATATTGATTTTTTTATAGGGCCCACCTTTATAAGAAATCTACTCCAACCATTAGATTTCACAATAACATTTACTATTAGGGCTCAAGAATCATGACAATCCACGAGTCAAGTAGGTTACACAGAAAAAAGTTTGGAAGGTGGCAATCATCATGTACATTATTTTCAATCGTATGGTCCACCTAAATCATAAATAGGGCTATTTTTTAATACCTATGCATAAAATTAAGCCATGCAACCAACGAACACATGATTTTTCAGATACACAACAAGTTAAGGCTCCCGTAGCTTTTGATATTTTCAAGTGAAATATCTCTTAGCATTGGGAAGAGATGGGGCTTCCGATTACACAAATATCTCTTGGAAAGGGTAAAGTCGACATTTCATATTGCATCCCTATGTTTAGAGGAATGTTTTCATCCATATGGATGGTCAAAAAACGTACTACGGGAATATGATATGCTTCAAGGAATTTTCAGGTAAAAAACTCTTTAAAATTAGGCTGCATCCCTATGTTTAGAGGAATGTTTTCATCCATATGGATGGTCAAAAAACGTACTATGGGAATATGATATGCTTCAAGGAATTTTCAGGTAAAAAACTCTATAAAATTAGGATATATATATATATATATATATATATATATATATATATATATATATATATATATATATATATATAAAACTATGTTACTTTCCTTAGTGTTGGCTCTCGATTACCAAAGATGTTTGGTTACATCTATATAAAATTAGTGGATGGTGAGGAGCTAGAAACAGATAATGGTCCACACTCAATGTTCCAAGTCAAGCAAGCGACAACTTTCAGCCCGTGAAACCCGCTATACCATTTTTTTTCATGCAATAGGTCCATAGGTTTGTTTTTTTTTTTTTTTTTTCAATGGCTAATGATTGCCCTCATCTTTTCTTTTATCACCGTGTTCATGAATTGTTGTTAATAAACAGTATATGTTATAAAGTAGATCCACAAAGTTTCAGATCCATAGGTTTGTTTTTTTTTTTTTTCAATGGCTAATGATTGCCCTCATCTTTTCTTTTATCACCGTGTTCATGAATTGTTGTTAATAAACAATATATGTTATAAAGTAGATCCACAAAGTTTCACCGTATCCCATGCGGCAAGGAATTATAAGCATGTGGTTCCCACCTAAATACTTAAATTTATATATATATATATATATATATATATATATATATATATATATATATATATATATATAAAACTATGTTACTTTCCTTAGCGTTGGCTCTCGACTACCAAAGATGGTTGGTTACATCTATATAAAATTAATGGATGGTGAGGAGCTAGAAACAGATAATGGTCCACACTCAATGTTCCAAGTCAAGCAAGCGACAACTTTCAGCCCGTCAAACCCGCTATACCATTTTTTTTTTCATGCAATAGGTCCATAGGTTTGCTTTTTTTTTTTTTTTTTTTTTTTTTTTCAATGGCTAATGATTGCCTTCATCTTTTCTTTTATCACCGTGTTCATGAATTATTGTTAATAAACAGTATATGTTATAAAGTAGATCCACAAAGTTTCAGAATTACCGTATACCATGCGGCAAGGAATTATAAGCATGTGGTTCCCACCTAAATACTTAAATTAATAAATTGATGGTAAAGTTGAGTTTTTGAATGTTTGAACATGTCCCACTTGATGAGTGGATTTTTTTAAAAGGTTATTTTCATGGTGAGGACCCGATCCTCAACCAATAAATGTACCAAATCTCTCACATGTGTGCTACAATGTTACAGGTGTTGAAGGTCCTGTTTTTTCACACGTGGAAATATATTGATAAGTTAACCCATTCAGATTTAATCGTCAGCACTATCAACTGATCAGGATTGAGTTGCACTACAAATTCAACTAATATGGGCATATATATGAGCTATCCAACTAAGGAATCAGGAGTTGTCGGGTTCAAACATAGGCACATATACGCGCTATCAAATCTAAATTTAGTTTGATTGGTGCACAACTGCATCTTGTCAGGTCTAGTTTCTCATAAGAGGGTTTGGATTATGATCGGGTGGCCACCATTGATACCTTCTTGGGATACTAATGTTTTGGATGACATATAATCATCAAGTGGGCTTAGAATGGTTTCAATGATGAGCATTTCTATTCATGTTGTTCCCGATGGTGTGGCTCGTTTAGGGTTTAGATTCACCTCATTTTTTGACTCATGGCATATAACATGGGTGCCGGAGAAATTGATGGCCGGAGTGGATGCCACATAGATATCATGGTGAGTCTTATAGAGCTTTTGTTTACACAGCTCCTTCTAAAACACATTGTAACCCTTGGATAGACATAAGGAAACTTGCCTAGAATTGTTCATATAAAACCATTTAAAGTAGCATTATTTTTGAAAGTAGCATGTAAAACCCTCTACCTCTGTGGGAGTTGCCTTGTAAACGCTGTTGGATCCACTGAATTAAATGGCCATGGAATTGCATGTTTGGAAATGCCATGGTATTTTGACCGTTCAATCTCACATTTGAGATCAAACTCTTCCTTCAAGAAAAACATTGTATTAAGTAAAACCTATGCTTAGTACACCAGTAAACTATAATCAATGGACTAGATTTACATTAATGTTGGTCACCTGTGCATATATACAACTCAAATGTCACGTGTAGATAGCACCTATGGATGCACGACATTGATAAAATACATACATCAATGTTGGGCCCATAGATGTAGTAGATTTCACAATCCACCAAAAATATACTAGTATTTACCGTTGGGACTTAGATGATATGGTACCTAAATCAATCCAATTCTTGCCCTAGTTTTCAAAAGGCCACATGAAATTTATATGAGACCAAATGCAATTTCGTACCATCTAATCCCAGTTCCAAACAGGGGCCAGGCTGATCCAGTCTCAGGCCAGGATAACAGAGAATTGCCTTGTAAACCCTTAAGGGACAGGCTGAGCCAGATAAGTAGTTGTGCAGTGTCTAAACCTGACCTAGTTGAGTAATGGGCCTAAATTTTGAGCATGAATCAAGCCCTCGAGACTAATACTCTAGACCAAGTGTTGCGCAGCACACCAACAACGCAGTGAGCCTAGATCCAATCTTAGGCCTCACCCACAAACGATAAATAGGAAGAAATATAAACTAAAAAGGAATAAAAGTATTCAAACAAACCACAAGACAAGATATACGTGGAAAAACTCCAAACTATGGTAAAAAACCACGGATGCAAAATTCTACTATGAAGAGAAACGAAGATTACAAGGCAATATACTAACCTCTCCCTTGGAAGTACAGAGAAAATCTCTTACCCATACCTTAGAATAATTTCTTAATATTCACCTTAACCCTAGAATAACCCTAGAGATCCCAATTTATAGTTTTGGCAACTTCCCTTTCGCATCCCAGTTGCAAAAGGACTTGCGACACAAAATCATGAAACTCTTTTGTATCCCGGTTGCCAGAAAGGACTTGCGATAATGAAATCTATGGAAACTCCTTTCGCATCCAGCCATGCGAAAGGACTTACGACATGAAATCCGCGCATGTGGCTCCACTTCTAAACAATCTCCCACTTGGAGACACATCACCATAAACCTTTGTCTTCTTCATCCGGAGTGCACCTCCCCGTCTTCAAGCCTAAAGACCAACCAAAGCTGAACAGAGCTTCGGCTTCTCCTGTATTGACCGCTTTCGTCAAGATATCCGCAGATTCTCACTTGTAGGAATCTTCTCCAGAAAGCAATCGATCCATCTTCCAAGAACGAACATATGAAGTGATATTTGATGGCAATATGCTTGGTCCTCGAATGAAAGGTCAATTCTTAGCTAAGTGTATTGCACTGACCGTCACTATACAAATTGCAACCGCTTGCTTTCTTACCCAACTCTTCCATAAAACCTTACATCCACACCATCTCCTTGCATGCTTCTCAGCTTCGCAACATATTCGCTTATGTCGTCAGATCGATGAGGATACTATCTTTCAGAATCGAGAGACCAATGATTGCAAGACTACTTCAGAGTAAAAACATAACCTGTAGTGTTTCTTCTGTTGTTGATATCTATTGCCAAATCTAAATCCACGTAGCCTTGTAACTTGATTTCCAATCCACCATAACACAACCCTACGTCCTTAGTACCTACCAAGTACCTAAAGATCCACTTCACAGCTTCCCAATGTTCCTTCCCGGGGTTGTTCATCAACCTGCTAACAACTCCCACTACTTGAGCAATGTTTGGCCTCGTGCTCACCATAACATACATGAGACTCTCAATAGCTGACGCATATGGAACTTTAGCCATGTAGTCCTGTTCCTCCTGCGTCTTTGCACCTTGCTCCTTAGATAGCTTGAAGTGGTTAGCTAATGGAGTGCTAACCGGCTTAGCACCTCCCATATTGAATCGATCAAGTACTTTGACTATGTACTCTGCTTGTGACAAAACTAATTTCTTGTTTTCCCTGTCACTTTATCCTCATGCCAGGATTTGTTTTTGCAACTCTTAAATCCTTCATGGCAAATTCTCAGACACAATTATCTTTTGAGATCTGCGAGATGTCCTTCATGCTTGAATCCTAGGCCACAAGCATATCATCAACGTCTGTAGAAGAAGAATGATGTAAGACATATCAAACTTCTTCAAGTAACAACAATGGTCTGCATGACATCTCCTAAAACCGTTTCCCGACATGAAACTGTGGAGCTTCTTGTACCTTGCCTGGCCTACTTCTTCATCCATATAGACTCTTCTTCACCGCACACCTTTTCTCACTACCTGCACAGTGCCACGTATCCCGTTGGTGATGCATATATATCTCTTCTTCAAGGTCCCCATGAAGAAAGGGTCATCTTAATATCTAGCCATTTACAGATGTAAGTCCTCCGAAAGCCAATATACTCAAGACCATGCGACCGTAGACATTTTCACCAATTTGGGTGAAAATATTTCAGATGAAATCGATACCGCTTTTGTTGAAACCCTTTCACAACCAATCCGGCCTTGACCGTTTCGAACCATCGTGCTCCTCCTTCGATCCCAGTAAACCCACTTGTTATGAAGAGCTTTCTTACCCTTGGGTAGAGTGACTAGCTCCCATGTATGATTAGACTCAAGAGAGTCCATCTCACCATCCATGGCCTGCTCCCACTTAACCCTTATATCTGACTATAACGCCTCTTCAAAACACTCTAGCTCACCATTATCTGTCAGTAGTAGATAATGTAAGGAGGGTGAGTATTGGACCGTGGCTCTCCTCTCCCGAGTAGACATCCTCACAACCGGTGTATGCGGCTCTGCCTCATCTTTGTGGCACCGTAACACCCATATCCAGAACTCTTCCAACTCTACGTAATTCCTTTTTCTCAAATTTTTATTTTCCGCACACCTGTCCTTATGTATCACTTTTTCATCAAGACTACGTCCTTTCTTTCGATGATTTTTACTTTCGCATCCCGAACTGCCTTCAAAATTATGTTGCCCATAGCCTTTATAAACGTGCACCTTCCTGGACTTCAGCATCCAGCTTGTTTCTACGTGTTTCTGCATCAATGTGAACATATGAAGTGCAACCGAACACTCTGAGATGTGCAAGGTTCACTTCCTTCCCAGTCCACGCTTCTTCTGGTAGCCCACTATCCAATAGTGCTGAGGGATTTCTATTGATGAGATATGTGGCAGTATTCACAGCATCTGCCCAAAAGGTCTTGGACAACCTGCATGTAACTTCATGCTCCTGGCGCTCTCAAGGATGGTCCTGTTAATGCGCTCAGTCACACCATTCTACTGTGGTGTCCTTGGAATCATTTTTTGATGTTTGATTCCATTTGCTGCATAATACTCTTCAAACCTCTTATCACAATACTCTCCCCCATTGTCAAATCTGAGACGCTTTACTGTTTTACCTGTCTCATTTTCTACCATAACTTTTCAATTCTTAAATACATCAAATACATCAGATTTATGTTTTAAGAAGTAGACCCATAGTTTTCTACTAGCATCATTAATAAAGGTAACAAAATAACGTGAACCACCAAGAGATAATACCTGTGCCGGTCCCCACACATCAGTGTGTACAAGCTCCAATAAATGTGTCTTTGGAGCGTGTCCCGTCTTCTTGAAGCTTACCCTCTTCTGCTTGCCAAACACGCAGTCCTCGCAGAATTCTAAGTCAATAGACTTCAGCCATAGTAGCTTCCCTTTTGACAATATCACTTTCATCCTTTTCTCACTCATATGTCCCAGCCTCTGATGTCATAACTACCCATTCACTCCAGTTGATGGGACTGTGAGTGAACTATACGATCTTGAAGTCACGTACAAAGTACCTTCCTATTTGCCTCGAGATATTACCAAGGCACCTTTTGTGATCTTCCAGGAGTCACTGGTGAATGTTGTTACATAACCGATATCGGCTTAACCGTCCCACCGAGATCGATTCGTTTCAAACCCTCAGACATGTCTGACATCCTTCAATTTCAAGACCGTTCCGTCTTTCTGATTTACATGAACATTCCCCTTTCCAACAATCTTGCACGGCTCATCATCACCCAGGTAGACTCTCTCAAAGTCACCTGACACATAATCACGCAGAACTTCCTTACACTAAGTGGCATGAAACGAAGCACCCGAGTCTATAACCCAAGACTCATTCCATGCATCAAGAGACAAGATCAACGCCTCTGTGTCGCTCTCCTCAAATAGATTCACTGAATCTTTCCCGCCTTAAGAGCTTCCTTCTTGTTTCTTAAGCGCCCTGCAATCACGTTTCATATGCCCCTTCTTGCCGCAATGCCAACACCCGTCTTTGTCTTTCGGTTCCTTGGACTTCTTCCTTGACTTAGAACGCCCGTGTTTATTGCCTCATTTGTTCAGCGATCTTCCTCTTCCTTCAACGTTTAGAGCATTCCCTGAGTCCCTTAAAAACTCCTGATGCCTTCCTTCTAGATTCTTCGCTGAGAATTAGACCGGCCACATCATCAAATTTTAACTTTGTCGACCTTGAAGAATTGCTCACAGCAATCACCAAACCATCCCAACTGTCTGGCAAACTGGATAAGATCAATAATGCCCTGACCTCATCCTCAAAAGCAATGCCAACGGATTCCAACTAGCTCGTGACTGTATTGAACTCGTTTAGATGTTCTGCCACGCTCCCACTATCTGACATCTTCATGTTGAATAGTTATTTCATAAGATGAACCTTGTTGGATGCTAAGAGCTTTTCATACATGGTGGCTAGGGCTTCCATTAATTCTTTTGTCGTTTTTACTTTGGATATATTGAAGGCGACGTTCTTAGACAAAGAGAGTCAGATCGTTCCTAAAGTCTTCCTATCCAGTAAAAACCATTCATCATCTGTCATCTTTCTTGGTCTCTTCTTTTTCCTCCTGAGAATATAGAGGTCCTTTTGATACAGATAATCCTCCATCTGCATCTTCCAGAAGGCAAAGTTTGAACCATCAAACTTCTCAATTTTAGTTTTCCCATCTTCCGCCATCACTCCCAATAGAACTAAACCAATAGCTCTGATACCAGTTGTTACGCAGTACGCCAACAACGCAGTGAGCCTAGATCCAATCTCAGGTCTCACCCACAAACGATAAATAGGAAGAAATATAAACTAGAAATGAATAAAAGTATTCAAACAAACCACAAGACAAGATATACGTGGAAAAACCCCAAACTAGGTAAAAAACCACAGATGCAAAATTTCACTATGAAGAGAAACGAAGATTACAAGGCAATATACTAACCTCTTCCTTGGAAGTACAGAGAAAATGCCTTGCCCACACCTTACAATAATTTCCTAATATTCACCTTAACCCTAGAATAGCCTTAGGGACTCCAATTTATAGTTTTGACAACTTCTCTTTCGCATCTCAGTTGCGAAAGGACTTGCGACACAAAATCCGCGAAACTCCTTTCACATCCCAGTTGCGAAAAGACTTGCGACACGAAATCCGCGAAACTCCTTTCGCATCCCAGTTGCGAAAGGACTTGCGACACGAAATCCGCGCATGTGACTCCACTTCTCAACACCACATCCTGAGGTGGGTCCGACTGGTGCATTGACAGCCCTATTAGTAATTAGGCTGATTCAATCATTTGTTCTGCTTGAGTGTTCTTCTATGGTTGTTCCAGTGTATTCTATGGTGTGGCCCACCCAATAGGTGAAATGGCCTCATATTTTGGGCGTCCTACACCCTCTCCCAATGATAAAATGAGACAGTTAGAGGAGGCACGCACGCGGATTCATGTGATCTTTGAAATACAGCCATCCATGGCAGAGCCGTCCTGTTGTTCGCTTTGGAGGGATGCGAGCAGGAAAATGAGTCCACAAATTGAGGAGGGACCTAGGTGAGGAGCCAAGGTTTCCATGGTTTAGATCAGTGCCTAAGAACTATTTGACAAATTCAACGGTTTGGATCAATAGTTTAAATCACTGAACATGGATCTCATGTACCAAGCCAAAATTTGGATGGTTTAGATTAGTAGACAAAGCCACATCAACCACAAGCTGTTCATCTGGTTTCAACGACTTAGATCTGTGAACATAGCACGATTAAAGCCAAAAGAACAGTCAGATCATCTAGAAGTTTCGACATCACCCACGTGAACGGACCATTTCATTTTGGGCCGTGTATTTGATTGCAACGGTGGGGCCTGTAATCTTTGAAACAATCATGAACAGGGCTGATTTTGTCTTTTACTTCCCAGGGGAGGAAAGACAAGAAAACGTTTATGAACGGTTGAGATTTGAGAACGTGCATAGCTGTAACGGAGATGGAAGATACTTGACTGTTTATCTGCACATACATCCATCAATGGTATGATGTCCGTCCAACTGGAGATCGTCACTCGGAACTGTTACAAACATAAATCAATCCTATAATATTCTAACATTAGCCCATCAACTCGATGCCTACCAGGTGGACGGTTGGATCATCATATCATGCAGCAACAGTAGTTCCATCACGGAAGGGCTAATGGCGATAAACTTCAAGCGCGATTGATGCAAAAAACCAAAAACCAATGAAATTGATATTTCACGTTCCAAAGGGGTGTTCTATCAAAATATGTACCCTAACAGCCATTAAGCCATTAGAGGGGTTTTCTATCAAAATATGTACCCTAACAGCCATTAACATTGCCATTAATGACTGCACGTAGTCATTCGTGGTGTATTATTAGCTGACATGGATGGAGGAGTTCATATGGATCAGATCCAATCCATCCAACAGATGGGACACCTCATTTTAAGCATTGATACCAAACCTAACACTGATCCAATACTCATGTAGGTTTAAATATAAGAAACAGGGTAAAATCTGCCTGATGCGGCCTGTCTGAGTTTAAGACCGACGCAATTTTTATTTAGGTTCATATGCAGAGGCGTCTGATGGACGGCGTGGATCTTATGCATTCTCCCCCACATAGTGCATGGTTGTGCAGATGGTGGCCAGGCTAAGCTTTGTTAAGCCTGGCCCATTGTTCAACGTACGCCTGGGCCCAACCCAGTCTGTGATGAGCCAAAATAGTAGTTGGGCGAGGGTTTTTTGATGGAGCAAGGGCTACAAAATAAATATGACCTCTCAACAAAATAAAACGAGGTTTTACTTATTGTATATACTACAAAATTACCCTTCCTAATGGGCATTTTCAGGCTGGGCAGACAGGCAGTTGTACACTGTCTAAACTTGGGTGATTGAGATATGGGTATGAATTGAAGATGGGCCTAAAAGCCTGACAAGTAAGTTACAGCATAATTACATTTTTAGATCAAAACAGTCTCTTAGATGGATGTTATTAAAGGCATTGCTTGAGATTCACACTCTTAGCTTGAAAATTGTCTTATTTATTTCAAAATGCCCCAAGCTTACTAAATCATTCCAGTCTAAATAGTATAGCCCATAACGTAGAATTCCCTACAAAATCACGACCATAAGCTCAACTTGATTAGGTGTCGTTTTAGGCATTTGCTCCAACCACAATGAGAACGTCTCTGGGAAGGGTTGAGAACGTCTAATCTAAGAGTTTTTTCTTTTCTTTTCTTTTTTTCTTTTTTGTCTAAAGAATGTATATAATAAGAATTCACAGGAAAAGGGGTGTCAATGGGTTGGGTGCCAGGCGAACTCTGTCCAAACCCGGTACATATTGTACAACATAGACCTTAGCCCTGTCCAAGCCCAGCACGTATTGTACAACGTATACCTCAGCCCTGTCCAAGCCTCCTGACGAACAAAACAGTTTAACCCAAGCCTGGGCCGGGCTAAGATGTTTATGCCAGGCCTGAGTCTGAGTGTTTCTTAGATGGATGAAAGGCTACAAAACAAATATAAAAATGCAATAGAATAAATGAGAACTTTTACATATTGTATGTATTATAAAATTTTCCTTTCAAACGTTAATGGGCTTATCCTGGATGGGCTTATGGACTGTTGTATCCAAACCCAGCATGTTTGAGAGATGTGTCTAAATTTATGCTCGGCTGGCTCAAAAGCACACGCACCATGTAAATCATATCAATTCGCCTCCCCAGAAAACGCACTGTTCCAACAAAAAAACGTGATTTTAGAAAGAAAAAAAAAAATTTTAATCTATTTTAGTATTTTCAATTTTTGTAGTATTTTTTATTTTTAAAGTTTTAAATTTCCATCTTTATTTTCAATGTAATATATATATATATATATATATATATATATAGTTGCGGTCTCCTGTGCACCGTGCTGCACGGTGCTTAAGTACAAGCTCCCTTAAGAGACGTTGGATACAAAACAACGGCTGGGATGAAGCAGCCGTGCAGTAGGAGACTCTCTGTGAAGAAGACTCGCGCCGCTGTTTTTTCGGATGCACACCCAGCCCTTTGAAGTGACGTTTACAAGTTCTGTGGGCCACACTGTGATGTGTGTTTTGTATCTACACTGTCCATCCATTTGGACAAACCATATTACGGCATGATGTAGAAAAAATAAATCAGCCCCTGGGGCAAGCTTCGAGAGGACCCCACCGTAACAAACAGAGGGGAGAGTGACGTCCACCGTTAAAAGGTTATGAGGGCCACAACAGGGTTTGTTCTGGCAAATATTTAACATTTAAGTTTTTCATGCCTGCTTTAACACATTATCCAGCTGGAATCTCAAATAAACATCACGCTGGAACTTTAGAAGGTTTCAACGTTGGGTGTTACTCTCATCACTGTTTTCTATGGTGGGGTCCACCCCAGCCTTGGATCTGCCTCGTTCTTTGGACCATGCTCTAAAATGATCTCTCCAAATGTATGGACGGTGTTGATACAACACATACATCATGGCAGGCCCATAAAAGTTGGTTGCGTGTGAGTATTTGCTCCTGAGTCAAAAGAAAGACTCGGTTTTGATTTAAGGGAGATGTATTTGCTTCTGAGTCAAAAGAAAGACTCGGTTTTCGCCACTTTTATTCTACTTTCCGTGTAAGATTTGGAAAACACATATATTGTTATATATTAATGAAATCAGTACGCTTTTTATCGTACTGAGTAAACTTTGTCTGGCCCACCTTGAAAGTTAGTTTATCCATGCCGTCCATCCATTTTTTCATATCATTTTCGTAGTTGATCATAAAAGTGACGCTTATCCAAATCTCAAGTGGACCACACCAGAGGAAACAAGTGGAAATAATGATTTCTTCCGTTGAAACCTTTCTAGTGCTCACAGTGATGTTTATTTCTCATCCAACCTGTTTATAAGATCACACAGACATGGATGAAGGGAAAACATAAATATCAGCTTGATCCATAACTTATGTGGTCCCTAAGTATTTTTCAATGGTAACCGTTCAATTCACACTGGTTCATGCAGTGTGGTCCACTTGAGCTTGAATATACTTCATTTTTTGGCTCAAGCCCTAAAATTATCTGATAAAATGGATGAACGGAGTGGATAAATTACAAAAATCATGGTGGGTCCCACTGAGTTTGCTTAAGGTGCTGAGTTACTCAGTATTCAATCCGCTTCGTATATGTAATAATGCAGAAATATCTTCCAGTGCAAATGTTTTCATTATAATGACGGTGCAAATGGTTGGTGTATGCCCCACCGTAATATGTTGATGAAATCCACTCCGATCATCATAAATTCCTTCCCTATTTTGTCTATAGACCCAAAAAATCAAGGCGGCCATGACTCAGATGGGCCACACAAGAAGGAAAAGTTGGGAGGGAGACACCATCATTGATTGTGTTGGGCTCCACCCAAGTTTCAAAATGGCCGGACCTTTTACATATACGTTCATCTGGGCCACCAGACGTTTCATACGCATGGATATGATGGAATATATACATAATGGTGGACCCTCTATGCCCACCGTAATATGTTGATGAAATCCACTCCACCCATTTAAGCCTTTTACGTGGCTACTTTTTTACATCATGGCTTAAAATGATTTGAGAGAAAATCTTAACGGCATCGATAAAATTATTACATCATGGTGGTCCTAGAGAGCCCTGCCCGGATGGTAACGCAATCCTCGTCCCGTTACCAATAATGACAGATAAGCTTGCCGCAAGGGATTCCAAAGGAACTTCCCGTCATGGTAAGTTAGGTGGGGTCCACCGTAATTTGTAGGAAAGATCCACCATATTCATCAGTTTTTGAATCAATTTCCGACAATGAGCCAAAAAATAA